>JAOWBL010000007.1:14918940-14935402 GCA_028564865.1 Zenarchopterus dispar | reverse complement strand
TCTATCTATCTATCTATCTATCTATCTATCTATCTATCTATCTATCTATCTATCTATCTATCTATCTATCTATCCGTGTGTGTGTGTGTGTGTATTTGAAAAAGTCAGGATACTGCCCACATTATATTGAATTAAACAGACTTTTTCGTGGACAGGAGAAATTGGGAAATTGCTCCTACAATTGCCATGAAGCCTTTGGGAATAATTGCCTTTGAGATGCCAAAAAACGTAACACTGATTATATGATAAGCTTTTAAAGCAATGCACAGCTCACTTTCTTGAAAGTTGCCCAGGCATGATGATTTATGAGAGGGTTGAGTCTGTGTTTTGCTGCATGGAGCCTGCATGGTACATGGAGTCTTAATGCCATGCTTATTTACACAAAAATGCAGTACTAATGGGTTTGTGTTACATTGCTAAATCAAGTTGAGCTGTGAAGCGGCTCCCAGCAAACCTTTATGATCCATTAACCAGGAATGGTTTTGCTAGCACATCTGTGCCAGCTGGCAGCAACTGACAAGCCTGTATCATAAGCAGTTTCTGCCAATGATGGCTTTCTTGAGGTTTACCGAGGGTCTCCCTACTCTCTCGAGCTGATTACATACATGTTGTTTTCTCATTAGAAAAGGCTCCTCGTGGCTCTGTCTTCTGGAAATGTGTGATGGAATGAAGGTAAACATAGTGTGTACAAAATGTTAGACTTGATGTCTTCAGACAGCTCTGGAAGAGAGACAAGTCTGTGGAGTGGTTTGAGTTTGGGTGGAGACGGCAGCATTTACAGTAGAACTGTAGACAAATATGCACGGACCCCACCCTAGGCCAGCGATCAACTCCTCTGTCATCACTGTCTTTATCATGCAGACACAGATTGATTTCCAAGGATCAGATTCCTTGGGATTTATATTGCAAAAGAAAGTCCCGCTTTTTCAAACATTTGGAAACATGAAAGGTCTCTGTCGCACTCTCTGACTGACTTTTATTGTCTTATTCATAAAAGCTGGCAGTGCTCTACAGTTTATACACACAAAGTTTTGATTTTCCAAGCTGCCTTTCGACAGTTGCCAGTGCAATACTTATTTCTGAAAACACCTAATCAAATATGACTTTTTTTCTTTTTGAACTACACAGTTTTGAGGGTGTCACTGATACACATTTATCCTGCATGCGTAGCTTTTCTCCTGACTTGTGTTTAAGCATATTCTGGATGACTAATTGTCTCATGCTTCACGGCTCCCATTTAATGAATGAGTAGCTCTATGGCAAGAAAGACATTAACAGACACACAAAAAGCATTTATAAGAAGTCTGAGTAATGTATGGGATTGTACTTACAATGTAAATGATAATCCGTTGGATTAAAAATATTAGAGAATCTTACTGTATTTAATATCATATTCTGAAATCCTCTCTTTCTCTCCTGAAGTCCTTGTGATCTACCTAAACACCCATGGATTTGAAAGCATTTATCTTTTAACTTGGCTGTCAAATGGATGATGGGGATTTCTGTGCAGACTGTGATCAGAGGTAAAAGAAGAGCTGGTATGAATGCTGGTAAACCTACATATGTTATCCTAGATGAGAAAAAGCTGTAATAATATGGAAACAAAAGCAACATAAAACTTTTTAAATACTTTTTTTCTCAAATGAAAACAAAATTAATTCAAGATATTAAATGTTTTGTCTTATCTTGGCATGTCATTTGTTAATAATTATTCAATCTTGAAAATCTGGTATGTAACAAGTATCGTAGGCAGTTGGGACAGTAAAGATTTTACTACTTTGCTTTGAGGATACCAAGTGATAGATAATATGCATTGAAGTGGGAGAAATATGTATAACATAGCACAAAATGTAAGGAAATTTATGTTTGGCAAATTTTTCATGGGTGCAACCCACACACTGCTCTCTGCTGCTCATCCCACAACTGCATGTTTTTTTACTAGTATTTTACCATTTTAAAGGGAAATAAACAGGCTTCCCAACAGTATCCGATTTATTCCCAAGAAGCATTGTTACAAGTAAAGAAAAAAAATCTATCAAACATAGATTTCCTTACATTTTGTGCTAAGTTTATTATATATTTATATGTATAAATCTCTTCAAGTCTTTGTTTGAAGAACATTGCAACATTCAGATTATATTTTCCCCATCTTCTGATCAAACTGGAGATCTTCTGCTTATTTGCTGTTTAGAAGCATTTTTGTAAAATCTGTTTTTTTTTTTCTCCAAATCAAGTGATTTGGAGAACCTATTTGATATAATAATAATAATAATAATAATAATAATAATAATAATAATAATAATAATAATAATAAACTGCTGCTGTCCCATTTTTTTTTTTTTTGGAACAAGATTTTTACTAAATGTGTTGCAGGGCTACAATGGAGGAATAGATGTGAACTAAATAATATCAAAAATGAAATGAAATGAAACTGAAGATACAAAACAGAATATTTTAGGTTACTAGAGCCTGTAGTTAAATAAAATCCTATCAAGTGTAGGATTTTAGGACCCACACCCCTCACCCCAAAACCCACCCATTTTCCATAATGTCCCACCATATTGTCCTCTTGTGGTTGTATCTATTAAGTAGACACTGGCATCTAGATTGCGGCTTGATGGATAGAGGAGATAGGCCAATCAGAACGTTCTCCTCCTCTATAATAAGTACTTTCACTGGATCAGATAGCATGTGAGTTTATCATGACCAGAGGAGGAGCAGGGGGTTGTGGTTGGCATGAGCAATAGAGGGAAAGAGACTAACAACAATGCTTCAAAGTCTCTTTGTATTTTGGTAAGTATTTGATCCATTGTCCCTGCTGGTCTTTAGAGACCACCACCAACATGGCATCATCTTACTTAGGTTGACAGGGTTTTGTATAGCTAAGATTCCCTGACAGATTAGGGTCAGGTGAAGCCCAGGGTTAAGAGAGAGTGGGAGGAACAGGGATCTCATCATTGTTTTACGCTGTTTCTATGAGAACAGGAGACGGTTAGATAAGGAAGCAGTTGTTTAAAAGATTCAGAGTAAGCTTTATCTTCACTAAAAGTTGTAAATATGCACATCATTTTGTTAGAGAATAAAAACTATACAAGGAAAAAAAAAGCTGAACAAGCACATAATTGTTTCTTTATCTGTTTGGAATTATAAAGCCCTCTTAGAGGATGATCACAATGTTTCTTTTTCCTCCCCAGACTTCCTACTAGTCTAGCAACAGTTCGCCTCTATCTCTCACTCAGTGGCAAAAATTAATGGGTGGAATATCTTGAAAAATATGCAAATAAAAGCCAAAGAGGGAAACATCTCAGAGGCGCACCACAATGAATGGGAATTGGGAGGATTCTAATTCAACAATGACATGATTTATTGTCAGATTGTGAGTAATGAAACATTTACAGTTTCAGTCCCAAAGGCTTGGCTTCCTGGAAAATGTAGCATTTGGTCAAAGTTCTGTTAATTTATGTACCTCAATCTGTGCTGCACTGACACTTTGGAAAATAGTCAAGACCTCGTAATATGATATGCCTTTTGTCATTTTTCTTTTAATACCATTTGTTAAAATATGTTTGGATTCTGAAAAGTAGTAAAGATAAGCGATGAGTCATCACAAAAAGCAATAAAAGTTCTATACAAGCCAAAAGCAAGTTATCTTATCTTGACAGCTATACTAAACTATTTTACTGTTGGTAAAACCTTTGTCTAGTCTTATATATTTAAAATAAAAAGACTTCCTAGAAAACCTCCTTACGTCAGCATGTGCAGCACTCTGAGTTCAGAACAGAGGCTTCTCGCCTGCTCATGAATGGATGGGACAGAGATGTTATCTGGCCTTGGGGAGGATGTTTGCGGAGTGGGAGTGGAAGGGCTGTGCAGCCTCAGTGTGCTAATGCAGCTAACAGTCAGGAAGGCAGAGTGTTGACTCTGCAGATTTAAGCCAGCTACTGATGGCTACGGGGCTAAATACTGACCCCATGGACTAATAAAGAAAATCACCTCAGGCACGAGCCGCAGGGGTCAGAGGTAACCGCATGGCTGGGAAAAACAAGGCCACGGCTTTCGATCACTATTCTGCCTAATTGAAATGACAGTTGAAGACCAGCGAGGGTAACAGTGTTTATTTACGTCTTTGTTACACAGTGAGCAAGCACAAAGATATGCCTGTCCCTGCCAGGGATGACATCGCTCCTGTATGCTGTCTGGCTCCGGGATCTCTGCACCAGTACAATAAGGACTTCCTGTCTGCCATCAGATTCCCCCAGCATTCCACCCAGGCCCAGGATGAGGCGAGGGGGCTGCTGGGGACATGGTTTAATGAGAGAGCGTTGTTTCTAATCAGACTGACAACATTAACCTGTTTCCTTCTTTTAACCTCAAAGCTGATTCTCAGTTTGAGCCAGTGTTTATCAGAGAACTGCAACAGGCTTCACTTTGCTGAAATCATACAGCGTGGCTGGTTTCCTGTGCTGAGCCTGACTGTCATGACCTATTCTGTCTGTTGTGGGAGGCACTTAGTTAATGCACCTATAGCTGCTAGTGAAACAAAAGCAAATGATTAATACAACCACTGGATGATTAATACCAAGTTTGAAAATGTCAGATGAAAAAGGAATGAAGAGCAAATAGCCAAAAAATGAGAAAAACGTTTAACATAATCAAATAATTTGTAATGAATGCACAAATTAAGTGCATTCTCATTGCATTCCCTCTTCTGATATAAATAAGGATGTTGCTGTTTGAAGAAATGCAAGAAGACAGTAAATTCTCCTGCTTCACTGAGGTCAAGGTGAGAGAGCAACCCTGAGCAACCTGAGTACTAAAACAGCCTACTGCTGCCTGACGTGACTACATTTTCAGCAGTAATGGTCTCCTGAGAGGTATACCAGCACAGGAGGAAAAGAACACAAATACTCTCCCCCAGCATCCCAGGACAGAGCGGATTATACATGTGGCAGCACAATATAAGCATGTGCTCCAGGGGATTACACCGTGATTTTAGGTCTACACTAAATTTATCATTTAAATCTGAACACACAAAGTCCCAGTGAGTGAACCACGGCTGAGTAACCCACGGTGCATCACTGGCCTCGTTGCTCAAACATGTCTATTTGTGCTGAGCATTAGTTCAACAATTAATAAATCATCATACAAAGACTTTCAGTGCAAAATGACACAGTGCCATTTCTACAAACAGGACACTGCGATTTCCGAAGAGCAAAAGTACTTTGTGTCATGGAAATTCTCATCATGGCAACTGGATGAATCAGCTCATGGTCATTTAAAAGTCCATTCAGAGCAGGAAATGAGCAACTATTGTGCTGCCTTTTTCTAATTTAGCTGCTGAGAAGGTTTAGGTTTCTGTCGTCATTTCAGTCTGTGAAATTAAAGGATCACTGTCTTCCTTTCTCAGTCGTTGGCAGCGTGTATGAACATTGATGCTTGTCACTGGTGACTAATAAGCATGCACCACATTGGATCCCACTGGTTTCCACTTTTTTTTTTTCTCAAGATATTTCCAGGTGCTGCACTGCAAAAACAGCCCCTCTAGAAACAGGCCTAATATTCCATAAATCTAGTCAAAATTGTCTTATCTTAAGAGAAAATATCTTTGCCAGGGGGGTAAGGAAACTTTTCTTGACTAAGGTTCTTAAAAGAAACAAAACATACTAAAATAGTCTTCTGATTTTCTTGAAACAAGGCTTTTGTACTTTCTGAAAAATGAGTTTTTGCAATGTAATTTCGTGTGAGGTTCTCAGAGGTGACCTTTGTGACATCTTGGATCAACACTTGCTACTTTCATTGGCACTTATTATTATTTATTAATAGGGAGCTGTGACAGCACTCGTATAATTTCCCCACATAAATATGATGAGCTATTTTATCTTTTGTCACTAAATAACTTAATATAGTTGTTATATATATATATATATATATATGTTCTTTTCAAGACTACAACACATTCTAAAAGAAAACAAAAGGTTTTGATGAGCCAGTTTAGTGATGAGGCTTAAAAGTATGTCAAACATGATTTGGAGCTAAAGCAGTGTCTATAAAGTGCTGAGTCCTTAAATAGTTCTCCACTTTGTCAAAAAAAAAAAAAGTATGAAACAAAATCACTGAGCTGCTTAAAGATCTTGAAATATTAAAAGAGATTTGCAACGTAAATGTAAATAGTGCTTGAGTTAATACCAGAGTTGTAATTCAGCCTTCTGCTTGTCCATATGGGCACCCATCAACACGAATTTATGCACATATGGCAGTGTAGACAACACCAAATATATCCAACAATGAGTGATAATCCACGCTAGGCTGGTAACAGGGACTGTTTATACTTCAGACGCTGTATATTATTGTTAGCTTCATGTTGAAGAGCTACACCTTTACAACACCAAGACACAAGAGATTTTAGGATTTCTCCCCAGTCTCAGTTGTTTTATTCAAGGCTATTTTCAAAAAGTAAACACATTCTGTTTCCATTTCACCATGGTATGAATCTAATTAGGTGTTTAATGTGCTCCCTCTGAAACCTCAGTGCATTCGGAAAATAAGAAAAAAAAAAATGCTACAATTGAAAAAAAAAAAATCATTGACCACTATGAGCTTCAAGGGCAATATTTTAATTGTGTAAAGAGAAAAAAATCCCTCCACTGAGAGCTGCAACCAAAGGGGACTTTTAGACTCATCTCCATGCCTTTCTTTTTGTAAAATAATCACAACCATATCCGACTAGTACTTAGATTATGATTAAATTTAGATAATGGTTCATGGAATATTTTTACTTTTTATTTGTATTTTGATTTTCTTTGTAAACAGTAGCTCAAAAAGAAAATAAAATCTGCAGTAGAAAAAAAACGAAATGATATTAATCATGTTTCTTTAACAAAAATTCCCTTTTCCCATACAAATTAAAGAGAAAAAAGAAAAAAAATCAAGCTGAGAAAACAAATGTTTTTTTAAAGGGGATGGTAATAAAGTGAGTAACATAAAATATTCACATGGTTTGGGGCTGTTGAAGTGAGGTGTTGGCAAGCTTCTCCTCCTGGTGCTGCCACTTCATGGAAACTTCATGAGTGGTAAAGTTGAAAAGAAATGATGTCCACAGACAGTTCTGATCACTGTGAGGGTTGCCACTATTGTTGCCATATGCTCAATATTTCCCACTTCAAAGATGCTAACTGAATCTGAAATAACTTTTCCTTCTTAGTTTACGAGTGAGGGTCATTTGTGTCACTTTATAGAGCTATTTCCACCAATTGTCTCGTGCAACATCTGCTCATAACCCTCCAGATAAATATGGATCATCAAATCATCTGCCATGCATAATTAAATCCTACATCGTGGGCTTTCTGGGAGGCTTCAAAGAGTGCCATACCCAAAGGGGGCCATGCAGATAAGACGTCAGTGCTTTTGCTATGGAGGGTCTTTGCACAAAAGAGGATGCTAAAAATCTGTAAGCTGGTTTGGTGAAAATAGGTCAGTGTGGGCAGCTGTAGGTAATATGTCCCTAGCCGGGCTTGTGGTCCAGCATGCTTCTCCCCATATTTAACACCCTTTGTACCATCCTTTCAGCACTAATCTGTCTTTTCAGGGATTGTTAAAATTAATTTGCAGTGATGTCTATGAGGGCGCAAGCATTGTTAAGAAAGCTCAAAGAATCTACAATTGAGCAAGTTATCGATGGTGGGCCTTTGTCCTCAGTCTGCCCCTTTCTAAATCCCCATGACAGCAGCTTTGAAATGCCTGCATGATGAAGCTCAGATGCTCTGCTTGCAGAAATCACACTTACCATACTCGTGAGGCTGTACCAAAAAAAAAAAAAATCTCTCAACAAAGACAAACCCATCACAGGAAACGATACAAAAGATAAGAGTCAATCAGTCCAGCGTGACTTGCTTAGTCATGTATCATGATTATCCTTGTTAACTTTCAAATTACAGCACAGATAAACCTTTTTTTTAAATTTTCCTTTATTTCCTCAAAGTTATCTAAACAGTGGAAGCTCCAAAGGACATCAGTGGAAAGAGATAACCGTATCACTTCAGAGTGCTTGGCATCAACACAGAATGATGTTCCCATGGGAAAATCACAGACACAACTATTTTTGTTGAGCTCTCCAGCGGTGTTCATAATAGCATTAATTGTGTGCAGGGAAAACTAGAGAAGAGGCTGGCCACAGAGCACTCCAGAGAAAGCCCCATGTTGTAAAGGCTTGTGAGAGATTTCTGCCGTCTGCAGTGTTAAAAGGAGTCAGAGCTGTTGTATCCCGAATTGTCTGAACGATATCTAATGTCTTTTTATGCCTCTCCCTCTTTTATCTGTCTTTACTTAATCGGCCCCTTTGTGTTTATGTCTGATCTCTTGTCTCTCACATAAACTGTCTCTCATTGCCTTTCCCCCCAGCCATTAAAAGAAAAAGGGGGGAGTTAATGACACAAACATTTCTGGCATCTGCAGTGGAGTGTGGATCCCTTGCCTCTGTCATCTACACTTTCACTCAACATTAAAAGATAAACCTACAAACTTGAGGTAGAAATGTCAAAGACAGATTAAAATATAAAGTAAATGAGTTAAAGTGTGGCTGGGTAGCTGTGGGTGGGTGTAGTGGGAGAGTTCCTTTCATCAAATTAAACTTCCATCACTTTCAAAGACACACTCAGATTCCAGAAAGCCAATCAGCCAATCTAAGACAAATGATTTTGTTGAGCTTTCCTGCCACACTGGGCGTGGGAACAGCACAGATTCTCATAAATGCAGCACCAGTAAATTATTTCCCTTCTGCTTCAAAGACCTCAACAACAACAGAAAAAAGGTTTGTGTTTATGTGCATTGTTGTCTTTGAGTCTATCAGCTGGTTTCTAAAGCAATTTAATAATGTTGAAGATATAGTGCTATCTTCTCACAGACAGACCGATTAAATAAAGGGGGTATGCATTACGATTTTCTCAAGGCAGCATTTTGATCAAAGCCGGTTAGAAAACCTTTACTCCCACCCCCCATCCCAGAGCACACAATCCAACCCCCAAACCATGTCTGCCTTGCTGCTGCTAATCATTGGTGGTCTCCTGACTGCCAAGAGTAATTGATTAGGGAAAGGGGGACTGGTTGTTGAGAGGAGGGAATGGAGGGGAAAGTTCAGCCCAGAAGTTCTGAAGGTCACTGGCCTTTTCTTCTCCCCTCTGAACTCTTTTTCTTGTGCTATTAGGTATCAAGTATGGGGGAAAACTGCAAGTATTTGGCACACTTTCCAGGAGGTTTGG
Source organism: Zenarchopterus dispar (assembly GCA_028564865.1). NCBI lineage: Eukaryota > Metazoa > Chordata > Actinopteri > Beloniformes > Zenarchopteridae > Zenarchopterus > Zenarchopterus dispar. The sequence goes on along the minus strand of JAOWBL010000007.1, from coordinate 14,926,148 downwards.
TGGTGGCGAGCACTAACAGGAAAGTCTGTATAAGCAAAATGGAGGCGTCTGCTTGAGGGAAATGATTGAAACAATGGTGAAAAAGCTTGACTCATAGTGTGTTGATTTAAGAAGTCAGCATCTTTGGTTTAAGATGCTTATTTTTGGAGACCCCATGCTGTTTGGATGCCACCACATGTGTTTGGTCCCTTGTGGCAGTTAAATATACTTAAGAATATAAAGGGTTTAAAGATTTTTTTTCTTCTAAAGTAGTTACTCCCTCCGTCCCTCCTGATTTTACAGGAAGAGGTGACATTCCTTTCCTCTGGAAAGTGACTCATGCTGCTGTCTTGTTTAGTAAATGCAATTACAAGCTGGTAAAGGCATTCTGGTCCTCTGTGGATTAACATGAAGAAAAAAACCTCCTTTCTTTTGAGGGTGTGTGTTTGCCTGTGTGAGTTCTCCGTATGACCAAACAGGGTCATGTTCACCACAGAACTCGCCACTGACTATGGATGCTGAGTCCCAGTGCATATGGAAATAAGACTGCAGCAGGAAATGTTCATCATGTTTCACAGTGCTGCAACCGAGCAAGAGGTGAGGGTGTCTCAAGAAAGGAGCCTTCCCAGAGCAGAGGGCTCGTGTTGATGTTGGCTGCACAGCCCTCCCTGTGCTGTCCAGAGTTTACCACTCTCTGCTTGTGAGACCATTAAAAACACAATCAGAACATGCTCAGATACTCACAGACCTATGTCTGGACATGTAGACTAACTCAAGGAGTGCCGTGAGGTCCAGTGATGTAGCCTCTCCAATGCAAGGAGAAAGTCAAACAAACCCAAGAGGCCAAGTTAAAGACAAATAATTAGAATTGTGTAAAATGTATATATTGGGACATGGGACTTTGAGTGAAGAATAGCGAGTTTCAATGTTTGTCTCAGTTAACTCTTCAACTCATTGCCTCAGGCTAGAGCAGCTGTGAAACATCCATCTTTGTCTGCTCTGTCACTTGCACTGTCTCTCAACATGTATCATAAGGGACTCATTTTTCATAAATCTGAAAATAAAGCCACAATCTTTGCCTAATTTCAAACATGACTCCTACAAAGGAGATGGAACATTAATTCTACATATATTTTTCCTTCCCCCTACTGCTTGTGTATATTCAAACAACATGTACAAAGGATTATGGCAAAACTTGATATTCTTGCAAATGCCAGATCAAGATATCATAGAAGCCAGGATCACTAGGTTGCGAATGAAAAACACTTGTGTGGTTTAACTTTATCCAGACGTGCGAATACCAGTGGAGGTCCTTGTAAGAAGTGGAGGGCTCTGTTTTATGTCCTGTCAGTATTGTGTGTTTGCTCTGTACTGCCCCCCTTTGTTGGTGTTGAAGTATTGATAAGGATTATGTCAGGGACCCCCAGTCTCAAATTCCTCCTGAACTGAAATGCACATGGTCATATGTTTCTCTTCTCATCACTACGTTGGTTAAATCAAAAAATATTGTTTTTCATAAGGGGCTGGTTTTGTCTGCTAATTTTAAATGTTCTGCAACTCCGAGCTTGCATCTGGACCCTCTAGCTCCTGAGTTATCGTAGATAACCCAAACCCTCTTCAACCTGAATACCATAGTCTTTTGTGATTTTTCACAAAAGTTGTGAAGTGTCAGCTGACTTGCCATAAAAAATTTCTTGAGATGCTTTATCTTGTGCCGAGTAACAAAGACTCCCTGGAACTTAATAACCTGAAAAGCTCAGGGTGTTTAGGAAAATATAATTAACAACTCTGGCTTACATCTGCTTCCACTAAATGAAATTATACTACTTCATGCCAGCTGTTTAGCCTATAAGTTATGAATACTTAATGTGTCTGAGGTTGGCTTTTATTTGGAGGAAAAATATTAAAACCCCAATAAAGCTAACCTTTCTGGTAGAGTTTTAATTTAAACATAAAGCTGAAATTTCCATTTGAATGTGGGCAATATCATGCACTGGCACTTCATTTTTATGACAGGTGGAACATATGCAGATTAACTCAAAAGGGGGACATGTTAGGAAAAAGAAAAGAGCTTTTCTGTACTCGACAGCATGTATTGGGGCATCTGAAGTAAGTACCAGCTCAATAACTCCAACATAACTGTCAATTCCCCTTGCCCAGGCCCGGTCCGGGCTTGTAGGATTCTGTTCCATCCTAGAGCCAGACCAGAGTAAAACTATTCGCCCCCTTTATTTTTTTTGTCCATGCTGAATGTGAAATAATGCTACATTTGCTCTAATGCAGAAGTGGCAAGTCTTTTTGTTTTGCTTTCAAAGGCAAATTCTCATCAGCACTTATACAAAAGCAAGTTCTTTCAGCTTTTCCCTCTGGATTACTAAGGCAACAGACTCTACCCACTACATCACAACCAAGCTCCTCATCAGTGTTAACTTGAAAATAGCATATGAAAGATTTTACATTTACTTTGCTGCTTTTGATACTGTAGATCACATCACAGGTTGGAGCATGTTGTTGGGGTTAAAGGCACAGCACTGAGCTGGTATAAATCATATCTCTCTGACAGATTCCAGTTTGTTCATGTTAATGAGATTTCTTCTGTGCAGAGAAGGGTCTACTATGGTGTCCTGCAGGGTTCAGTGGTAGGGCCAATTTTGTTCAGTTTGTACATGCAGTCCTTGGGAAATATTATCCAGAATCACAGCATCAACTTTCATTGCTATGCTGATGATACACAGCTGTATTTGTCTATGAAGCCAGGTGGAACAGAAAGGTTAGCCAAACTTCAGGCATGTCTTCAGGACATTAAGGTGTGAACACGTGGTTGAAAAGGAAGCTGTTGTACTATATCTCTGTGGCATTTCAGGATACTGTATCACTTTTTTTTTTTTAAAGGGCAAAACATAACCACATAACCAACATTCTTTAAAGCCTCAGGAGTTGCATAATAAACATCTTGTCTTTTGAAAAGTGGTTTCAAATTTTCCTAAAGGTGAATGTTTTCATTATTATGAGTGTAGAAATGAAAGAAACTGAGGCAGGATGTGGCAGAGTTAAAAAAAAAACAAAAAACAGCAGTTTACTTTCAGGCAGAAATGTGAGAGAGGTGACTGCTGGGTGAAAAATAATTATTTCTAACACTGCTGTCACTTTATGAGCATGAGAGAAAAGTATGTATATGATTTTTTCAAATATACGTTCAGTGTGGGTGGTGTGGACGCTGGATGATTTATCTTGCAACAAAGAACAGGACTGGGCCTGTGGATTGAGGGAAATGTCATCTGATGCCATACGGGTTGTGTGAGCCATGCATCCGCCAGCCCATATTCTAGCAAGTCCCCTACACATGACCCTCATGGAAATTAAACACAGACTTGTGTTAATACAACCACATGCACAGTCATGCATAGACACCGATGTACACACACACATAAACACACATGCGTAATTGTAGAAATGCATCTCAGCTTTTATTTTAAAGAACTTCTCTTTCCATTATCATCTGGAAGTTGATCAGGGTACAGCTGTCTTGTTAGTCTTTTGAAACCAGAGTGCATCAATAATGATGCTGCTTACCATATCAAAGCTGGTTGAGGCTAGCATTCATTTCAAGTGTTCACCTGACCTGAAGTGCATGAAGTGGTCTATTTTTTTCATTATTCACCTCAGCAACACACAATGCAGCTGACCATACTGTGTGCAGATGCTGTAGCGTCTATCATATCTACATTTTCTCCCAAAGGAGTGGATGGTGGTTTACCACCCTTTCAATACTATGTAGAGGTTTGTCTGATTATATTGAAAAATTGTTTAGAAGTATAGTGTGTGTACAGCTGGAGGGTCACTGCTATGGCAAATGCAAAAGCAGGAAATCAGCCTCCTTACAGGGGACGGTGGAGAAAGGGCACTAATCGTTTCACATGCAGGCTGTTTTGCTGTTCGTGTCTGCACACTGAGAAGGACCAGGAAAAGAAGATTAATGAGGGACCTCTGCATCCACACCTGAATGAAGTCGGATCAGGTGAGAGGGAACCAATCCAAATTACTGTGGAGGATCTGGGGGTAGTTAACAACAGCTTCAATCTGTTGGATGAGGACCCACTGTCCCAGAGGAGCAACATGATTCGCTCAGCCAGCTCTGTTTCTGCCTGCCAAAGGAATCTAAAAAAAAAGGGCCTGAAACCTCTTTCTTCACTCCCTATCCAGCCTCAGGTTCAAGTAGTAACTATTTCCAGAGAAGAAGAGGATGATGAGCAAGAGGAAGATCCTTTGCTTTTTGAGTATAGGACTGATAGCTCACCTGCCTCTGATGGCCTCCTGACACCACCTATCATCAATCTGATCCCACCCACTCCCTCTGATGTTGTTGATGATGACCAGTTCTTTGACAACAGTTCAGAGGAAAATGAGGCCCATACATCTGGCAGTGATGGAAGCTTCCCTGCTGGAGACCAGGAGTCCTACGAGGAAAAAATAGAGAGTGTGGAATCAAAGGAGTTAACAGAGGGATCCACACTAACTGACAGTATGACCAATGCTGACAGTGAAGCAGAACCTGAAGAACACCATGGTGCTGAGCTTGGAGAACAAAGAGAGATTGTGCTAGTTAAAAAGGGAAACACGGATGAAATAAAACACAGGTTTTTATGGAGCACCTATCAGGTGAATCCTCTCCACGAATATCCAAAGAAAAGTGAGTGTGGCTAAATTATTTACATCCTGACTTTAAGTCACTACAGTTGTGATAATTTGCTGTCTAATCATGATGTAGCTAGAGAAGAAGAGCAATTCAAAGTGTTTCATATGTGCTCAATGACACAGCAGATTTCTGGGGCCAATTGTACTTTTGGTTAGCAGTTGTCTAGCTTAGCCACTCTTTAGCATTAGAGCACCAAACCCCAACATTTTGAGTTTAACCTACAGCTGTGCTCAAAGCTGAACATGATTCAGTATAGCAACAAGCAAAGGTTCAGCTGATTCACAGGTAAACTGATGGAGGCACAAAGCTGGTGCTAGCTTTGATTCATAGCTTCAAATCTGACATCTATCCTTTTGCAAACTTCTGAAATGAAAGTTGAAAACAAGCAGCCATCTTCGGGGCTGGGAAGCACACTAGGATTTTGAGATTTGGCCTCTGAGGTCAGTAAAGCCTAGATAAACTTAACAGTTGTTTTTAGTTGTATTTTTATAGGAATTTCTAACATAATTAATGTGTAAGGTGACATACTGTAGATGTCTCATTTTGTTAAAGGTAGGTTAAGCAATTCTACACAATTTCAAACCCAAAACACTTCTTATTGTATTCACTGAATAGCTCCTCGTAATCTGCTAGCTGCTCTTCTGGTGAATACGCTGTAAAGAAAATCTAGTCTTCGTACACTGCCCTTGCCCCCTAAACTGAAAACAAACACATAAACCCATAACAAACATTGTTCTAGGCAATCATTTACAGGGGAGGGCTTTAGTATTTGTGCAGATGGTGTTCCTTTGAAAATATGCATTAATCATGGGGTGTTTTTTTAAAAGTGCACTGGAGGGGTGGTTGTAAGATGCAGAGAGGGATAGCTCTCAGTGTTTTGTGTTGTTACGCTCAAATAAGAACAGGTGTAATGTCGTTGGTTATGCTTCCTTTAAGGACTTTATTTAAAGTCGTGTTAAAACTTACCTGTATCAGGTTTAAGCAAACATATAACCTTTGACCTCTAACCTACCATTACAAAAATATTGGAAGTCATCAGTTTAAGTTTTGCATACTCACAAGTGTAAATGTTCCAGTTTAAAGTCTCTGTGTTTAAATTTATTTACAAGAGATAAAAATCTAGATGATACAGAGGCGAGGTGTGACTCTGTTGGACTCTGCAAGAATAAAATGGTGTCATTTTTACAAACCAAGGACACTCCAATAGCTGTTTTACTCAAATCTAATTCTTTTACTTTTTACACCATTATTGTTCCTGATGTTTACTCTGATGCCCAATGATAATAGCTCAGCTGGTACATCATAATATAGATGCCAAGTATTCATAAAAAAAGGCCAAGTTTAATGTGTCTTTAATTTGCAGAAATGTAAAATTACTACTTATTATGATGGCTGGGATATTCTGAGGTTTATTTTGTCTCTTTTCAGTCACTTTGAGGTGTTAGCTATGGGTTAATACTAATGCCAGTTCAACTTGGTACAAGTTGCAACATAATTACTTTGTTCAACATCTATTTTGTATTATTGGAATCTCACTCACAGTTCAGACACACTTTTTGTGTCCTCCAGACACTTATTGCCTCATTTTTCCTGTTGTGCAAGTACGGTTTACCAAAACATTCGCTGGAAATATTCTAACACTGAATCTTAATTTAATTCCAACTCTAAACAGTAATTGTGAATGCCGCTCTGTAGTTTTAGTTCCACATGGACTGGAGCCCTGAATTTTTTTTTTTTTTTTTTTTTTTTTAGAGAAGTGTGCAATTCAGATACAAAACATAATCACAGTTTCAACTTCCCTTTCTGCCTCTCAAGTGGTTTTTGTAACATTTGCAAATATTGGACCTACTTGCTCGCACATTCTTCTCTGTAGATCTTTATTTTTATCACAGCATGAGAAAGGTTATGAAAATCATGAGGTACATTAAAAAGCTGAAACAACACACATGCACCCAGTCTGTCAGTGTGTATTGTAATATCACTTTTAGTGCGAACAAATATGCTGTTTGCAAGTATCAATACAGTCCTCGTGAACTTTTCAGATTTCACAAACTCTGCTTTTTGCAGCTTCATAAGACTCCAACCTTTAATAATAACAATATAAACACAATAAAAAACATGACAATGACTGCTTTGTTTCACATTACTGCCTCTCATTCACACACAAACTGGGACTTTGTTTCTGTTTATGTGCAGGCTGACAACAGAATAATTTAACAAAGTTTTTTTTTTTTAAGGATATTGGTCACAAATTTTTAGTTTGTCATGCTGACCACTGTAATCCTCATTTCAGCACCTTCCTAAGGGGATTTTTTTTTCCACCTACAAAGACCTCTACTTTTCGTGCCCAAGAGTCTGTACTGTGGCTTTTATAGTACAACTTCAAATCAGAGAGAGTATGAACAGTATTTTTGCGTTCATCCTGAATCAGAAACAGTGTCATGTAAAGAAGACCAAGCTGACACACACACACACACACACACACACACACACACACACACACACACACACACACACACACACACACACACAC
>JAOWBL010000007.1:14887953-14905054 GCA_028564865.1 Zenarchopterus dispar | reverse complement strand
ATCTTATGTATATGAGTCGTATTTCCGTTTGTAGGTTGTAATGTAATCCACTGTGTTGTAGGAATAAACCCCTTGGGCCCGGAAATGCCTCATTTATCATCCTTGTTCATTAAATGGCAGTGGATCATGCACGTCTGACAGAAATGCAGCACAAACACTACCAAAGGGTGACCCAGACCCCTGGGGTCCAAAGAGCCTGAGAGGAAAAGTGATGAGACCATTTTTTGCTTGTCACATGATGGAAAAGGTCACCAATATGTTTGTATCTTAATGATTTTGTAATCAAAGCCCAATGAGGTCCGCATAATCCTGATGGTGAGAGAGACAGCATATTCTGCTTGCCAAACAGAGCCACAGGGAGGGAGGAGTATGGCACTGGCAAGCTGCAGATTTGAGAGACTTAGTCACAGGCATGGGAAATTGAATACAACCACGCCACAACATGTTCATCTATCCACCAACACAGATGAAGCATAATGACATACCTCAGAGAGCAAAACAATACAGGGAGAAGCAATCCAAAACCACTAAACAGAGCAATAGCAGGGCGTAGACACGTACTGCTTCAGAGAGACACTGAGATTATAGGAAATGTTGGCACAAAGAGGAAGAGAAGGAAAGAAATTAGCAATGAAGATCACGTTTGATGTCAAAATAACTACGTAGACGCAACTGAGTGAATCTGGTCTAGCCTTCCCTTCAGTGCAGAGAGAGATGGAGAGAAATTCACAGCTCAGTAAAGTAAAGCCACACAGAGACAGAAAAGGAGGAGAGAATGTGTCATGGCTTCCTTCGTGGAAATAAATTAACACTGGAGAAAATGAGACAAAATCCTATAAACACTATGGCTGGCAAGAGTAGAAAGACACAGTGGGATTCCCAGTGACCAACACAGCTCAGAACACACACTTCACAGACTTTGATGATCCAGCTATTAGCCATTGCATGTTCTCAGCCTTAAAAATCCAAAATAAAAAGGGGAAAAAAAAGAAAAAGCAAAACAAGAAAAGACCATCTGGGTGAGTATTTGAACTGATACCCTTCTTTTTCAGAGAAGCTATTAAGTCAAGAGGATGGACTGGGGGACCAAATACTCAAGTGAGCACTAGTCTGGAACATCTGCAATGAGTTTGACTGTACAGCAGCATCTTCCCATACTACCAGGGCGCCTCAGGTTGACCTAGCTCTGTACCTGACACGTAGTGGCACAGAGCAACTTAGGCAGCATCTGCTTTGGCTTAGCAGTCTCAGTAAAACTCCATCCAGGACACTGATAAGCTACGAGGAGAGTCCAGTGCGGCTGGATATTTCTCTTTTTCGCCCTGTGAGCCACAGCTTCTCCCCCTCCTTCCCACCTCCTTCAACTCTCTAACCACCGCATGACATTTAAGGGTCCCTGGCATCCGTTTGAAGTGGGAGATGGGGCATTAGCTCTGGTTTCCTGCCCAAATCCCACACAAGCCAATAAAATGCACACAGGTCTGAAGTGAACCAAAGGAATTCCTGTTCACTAAATATTAAACAAACAAGATTGGCGTTTAGCCTTACATTATACTATAAAGTACAAAGGAGTGCTGCTAAATGAAGAAAGAAAAGAAAAAATTAAATCTCCCTGTTTTTCTAATAATCCTTTTTTGGCTTGTCATTGTCTGTCTGCTCCGTGAGACCTCATCAAAGTTAATTAGGTAGCTCGTGACATGTTGGTTAGTCAATAGTTATTAATAAATGTAAGTGTTTTTATAATCAAACATTCATGTACCTTTGGGCTCTACAGCATTATGTAGTTAATAGGACGCTACACCCTCTAGCCCCTTATATTTCGGTAATCGCTCAGGATGAGTGAGGGCTGTGAAGGTCAGACTCCAATCCCAGGGGCTTTTGATTTCATTTTGCCGAGGTGGAAACGGAACCTCTGCTTTTTCCTCTGGCGAATCTCACACTAAGTAGCTGCACTGGGTACTTGGGGGTCCCCAAAGATATTTATGAGTTGACCCTCTCCTCCTCAACACTGCACCGTTATCTGACCTTTGCACTTGGTGCATTCGCTGCAGCGGCTGCCATGTCAGGGAAGGTGGGGAAGCGCTGCCATCTACTGGTGATTTCATAAACTACACCGTCGCTCCCACAGTAGTATTAAGTTAATGCACGGAGGAGAAGCCTCTTGGGGTTGATTATGTAGGATTTTGATTAGCTCTGATTATTCAGAGTCTGCATGGAGGGGGAATACATCTGTGTATGCTAAGATTTGGCCACATGTCCATGCAAGCAATCAGCCAACAGTTTGCTGTGAGATTAGTGAGATTAGTGAAATCCGGTAATTACGCTGTTTTCCCTCCTTCCCTGTGACCCCAGGATGACTGATATTTAAAAGCAAGATAGGCCCGTTTTCAGGTTATTTACTATTCAACACAGTCTGATGAGGAATAAAATAAAGGGAACATAAATGATGGATGAATATAATCATCTATCATTCATGACTTTAATGTGGGTTTAACTCTCTCAAATTAATGTGTATAGGGCAGGATCTAACATGAAGCTACTCTTCAAAGCGGCTGAGAAACATTTTAGCACTCCTGGCGCTGCTCTATTAAAGGAATAATGAAAAGGCCATTAGGATTAAGTCTGAGGTGTGCTTTGGATGAGATAAATATGTTCATGAAATCACTATGCACAGGCTCACCAGCAGGCAGGAACTGAGAAAGGTCAGCATAAGCTGTTGGTAATTTTTCAGTCTATTCTCTGAAATATAGAGAGCATAATGGCCATTGTCTCTGTCCAATAAAAGATTTAATTAAAGCAAAATGAAAATTGTAGTAGAGAAAAATAAATCATTTTGGAATGGAGTAGAGTGAACCGAACGCTAGTAGCACTGCGCAGGCTACCAAGGAGGAAAATTCATAACAGGAGGAAGAAAAAAATGAGATGGATAATGCATCAGAAGAGATTTAAGCCTCAAACTGAGCCATGGCTTTTGCTTTTCTTTTGGTAGATGGTATTGGGTTTACTTATATAATAAAAAGAAATATCTTCCCACACTCTGAACAACAAATTGTTCATTTATAAACCTCCAGGCAGTTTCTGGCAGTGAGAACTCTTCTGGCATCACTTCTGTGCTGTGTGGGGTGGGCTTGTCAAAACAGGGAAGGAACGGCAAGGAAAGAGAGAATCCACAGGTCTGACATGTGTTGTTATTTGCAGGAAATAATCTCACAGTTTAAGATGAAACTGTTTAATAGTTAAATGAGCATTATCATGTTTAAGTTATGACCTATGGTGTGCTCAAATAAAGTAAGCACCACTTTATTCTATGTTTAACGTACACCTTGGTTATTATCATTAGAAATGTCTTTGCCACACAACTCTTTCTCTCATGAACGACCCCTGATTGACCTCTAGATGGCAGTAGAAGTCTCAGGATTAGCCGTGTCAGACTCAAGACACGCCAAGCACATCCTCTCTGAAACCGCACACTTGCACAGAAAGATGCTTCACAAGCATCCCTGTTTGAAAGACTGCCAAGCAAATCCTTAGCTGGGGCTGATTATTTGCTCCTCGATGGTTTGGAAAGTAGGCCAAGGCATCACTGATTCTCATTTGCAATAAAAGGTTTGACACAAGCAACAGAACGCATCAAGTTGAAGAGACGACAAGAATAATATATGAATGCAGAGCTTTCGGTCTGACGCTGTACTTATGGAAACTCAGGAGGGATGATTATGTCAAGTAGAACATAAAGACACTTCATCCTCTTGCTTAACTAATTCATTTCAAAAAGACAGCCAGAGCAGCTGAGACTACACTAAATTCTTATTTGAGAGCACATTGAGCTGCTCTTACATAAGTAACATTTCAGGAGAAGACGTTTATGATGAGATACTTAATACACATGATGTATGAAGGACGAACAGAAGCATATGTGATGTAAACACATACAGATTTCTCTTCCCAGGAGGTTGCTTCAAAATGATATTACAACCCACCTACAACACACACACAGGCATAAAACAATAATATTTCTGTTTACTACAGGCTGAAGCACAAACACACACAAATAAAGGGATATATGTGGAGAGTTTGATGGCGTCGTTGCAGGCCAGAGAAGATGAAAAAAAGCACACCAGGGGGAATGATGAGAGGAAATGATGCGCATGATGAGTGCTGAATGGTTGGCCAGTGGGACAGACCCTGTCAGACTGTCTGCTAAAAGGGTGGAAGACGCACGGAGAAATGGCTGCAGAAAGGATGAGAGAGAGACCGAGCTTTAGAGAGCTGGAGAGAAGGGATCTTCCGTGATTAAATTCTACTACTCCCTAAAAACAAAGGTTTTCCCCGTCTCGTGCTTCATGACCAGTCATTTCCCTATGACTGTGCTAAATCTGTGCCACACAGCTAAAGTCAGCTAATGGATTATTACTGACGAGAAGGTTTCGGAGTTCGAGAAGCAGGCCAGCAGCATGTTTTATTCAGCTTGTTGCAGTTCTAATTCCTCTTTTGCATGTGTGTTTCTGTAGCCCAGAACTGTCTAGGGCTCCCCAGTACAGCGTTGAGTGTCATTTTCCCTTCAAGTCTTCAAGCTTTTCATCTGCGGAGCGGGCCCTCACACAGAAACAATGATGACCCAGTTCTGAGTTTGTCTCCGTCTCGCAGCCAGTTTTCTTCTGTCCTAATCATAGTCCCTGAGCTGCAAGAGCTGCTCTGCTACCAAAACAAGGGAGACGCATGGAGAGATAAAAAGAGAGTGAGACGGAGAGAAAAACAGCGCGAGATGTGGAAGGCTTAATCCAAGGAGGAAGAAGACAAAGGGTGACAAAATATATGGACGGATGATAGATATGTTTACAAATAACCTAGACATAGAATGACATAGAAGGTTAAACCGTAATACCCTCTCTGATTAATTCCCTGTGAAGGGCGCATCGAAAAGCAGGATTGATGCCATGACAGGCTGCGGAAGGGAAGTGAAGATCTGATGCACCATCTTCCTTCATCTGCACAGATGTCTCTGGAGATACAGGAAATCAGGTCGTCCTCTTCTTCATCAGGTGGCTATATACTTCCCAGCAGGACTGAGGAACCCTGTCGTGCTTACGTAATAAAAGATTCAGGGTCACCCACTTCAGCTACACACCTACATAACCAATAAGCACATCCAGCTGTTAACACAGATGATTTCCCTTCGCTGATAAGCTGCTTTTCTGAAAATTGAGTTCTTGGACGTAACATAAAAGGTTGGAATATTGCAGCACAGAAAGCTGTGAGATCATAGGGTTTTTTTTGGAAACATTTAACATGAAAAATTAGTGAGCTCATTTCACAGGGTTGCATCTTCATAATCTGCTTCGATTGGTAAAATATGCAGAATGTCTGAAGTAATTGTGTTGAGACTTAACAGGTTACTTCAGGTTTATTTGGAATGCCTGAATTATTGCGTTGTTATACAAGAGAGTGCAGATAAAATGTCAGCAGAGTCATTTAAAAGCATTCTCTCAGCCCCTGAGTTGACTGAATTGCATAGTTTGTAGTCCAACCTTTTCTTCTTAAACCCAGCAACTCTAAATCATCACATTTGTATATCGCCTGTTTAGCAGCTAGTTTGGCACACCTAAAACAAAGACTGAGTAGCAGCTGCTCTGCACTCCACAACTTCTGATGAATCAACTGATTTATCTTCAAGGGAAAGGAGACAACACAAAACCTTTCAGACACAGTGGTAATGAAAAGTGGTACAACAATGTGTAGCAGAAGGAAAACAAATTTTACAATAAGGCATTAAAGCTGCTGGCTCAGCAAAGCAAATGATGACCCTGCAAAAAATAGTAAAATATTGACTCTTTATTATAAGTTAAATATATTTCTTGTAATATAGTGTCAGAATGTAATATAGTTCTTGTGATATGTTTCTGCAAGTCAGACTGAATTTTTTTTTTAATTAAATGCATTTAGTGGTATGGATGTTAGGTGTTAGTTTCAAAGTCAAAGGAGCAGTACTACATCTAAAGAATATAAGTAAATCCCATTGAGACCCTGCATTAGAATGCATCCTGGGCAAATACAAGCCCAAAAACATCCTCAGACAGCTTGAGATCCAGTTACTCAGAACGGACATGAAGGTTGTCTGAGATACTTGGGTCCACATCATTTTTGCTGTCTGACCACAAAAGCATCCTGGGACAGATTCAGGGACTGCTTAATAAACTAATGTCATCAGCTGTCATTGACTCATTTGTTTTTATGCACTCATGACTTCATTAAAGATCTTTGTGATTTGATTTCTTCTGTGTTTTTCTGACAGAACTTTCCCTGTATTGCAGCCTGATCTGTAGTGTATATGTCCTTTATTTAAAAAACGTGGAGGGAAAAAATGTGTAAAAAACCTTTTTTCTCTAAACTTTTTTCTTTATTTTTTTTTCAAAGTTACACCAAATTACTTCCAGTTGCTTCCACCTTCACAATTAAACACAATACACTCGTTGTTTGCAAAGAAAAACAATGACTATGTTTATTTACATACGGAGGACCATCATGCAATCATCATCCCAGTATGATGATTCAACATTATGATCATTCAGTATGGCTTTAGATGAACATTTTAATGCCAGGTGTAATCACATTATACCAAATGCTCTGAACTGCATGTTAATACAAGGTCTGACCTCAGTTGTTTTCTTTTCTAGGGTCGGACTGGAAGATTATCTTAACTTTTGTAAATCTCTCTTTAGTTAAAAAGATGAAACATTCTTAATATAGCTACCTTAATGTAAAGGCAGGAAGCAGAGGAACCATTTAGCTCTGATAGAAAGACCCACCTTCCAGTATCTCTAAAAGTCACTAATGGCACTAAAATTTTATTCAGTGTTTCTGCCTAATAATGTTTTACCTGTTTCATTTCAGCTGTGATCCTAGAAGTTACTACATTTGGTGTAATAATAAGTAATAAATACAGTAATAAGTAATAGTCCACTTGCCGCTGTGTAATCTGCATTATTACTACGCCCGACAGCCTGATTCTCCTGCTTTTTTCACCTTCATAAGGCAAACACTGGTGTAATCTGTTTTTTCTTCTAATATAATGTTGACTTTTGACATTTGAGAGCTAAAGTAGGTTTAGATTAATTACAGTAGTGTTTACGTTATATATTTTCTATGATGACAGATGATTCCTGAAATTAACCAGAGAATGTTATCAGTGGAAAGCTCTCACACTGAAAAAATATACATAACTGTATCAGTGGAAATTCTTGCACAATACATGTTTCCTGAAAACATGAACATATGATGTGCAGATCTTGGAAATGATCACCGAGCTCTCCAAGAAAAACAAGCAATAATATTCTGTGTCTGTGGCTCCGTGTTACTGTCACTCAGGCTTACTGTGATGCAAATGGACTGAAGAGTAAACAGTGAACAAATTGTGCATCCAGCATGAAACCCTCTCCTTCTCCCAGACACCCCTGTCACTGGGGCCAGTGCCAGATGGGGAGTGTAGAGAGGGATTTGACCTTGCCTTCTTCTCCATATCTGGCATGAAACCCAGCAAAAAAAAACTGGTATTATATGTTGACAGAAAAAAGATGGTTTATTGAATAAAAATGTTCTTTACACAGTAATTATTGTCTTTAAATGTTACAAGGAGGAAGGTTAAAGTCAGTTTGAACTGTTCAGTGTCTCTCTGTATCCTGTGTGTCTGGGGGAGGGGGCATGTGAGTCAAACAGAGTGAGCGGTCAAGGATGCCAAAGACAGAGAGACATGGAGTTGGCACTGTGCTGGCAACAAACTGATTTTCGGGGGGCAGGAGGGAGGATTCCTTGCCTGGCAGAGTCTGTCTGTTGGAGTGGAGGGACCACGTCTCAATGACTTCTAAGCTGTCTGTATTATGCAAAGACATGTATCCTTGAGGGAGCATGGATTGTAGTTGAAAGTCACACAAGGACGGAGATTTAGCAGTGCTAATAAGAAGATACCAGCTGCAACTTCTGGATGACACAGACACGTCTGCAGAAGTTAGTTTAAAAGGTTGTTTACATCTGTTGACATTGCTTCACTTTATGAACACTAAGTTCACTACTGAACGTTCTCTATAATTCACTGAAATGCGGTTAAAATAATGTATGGTGGTTAAAAAGTGAACAAAAATTAAATCTTTTAGATGTATGGTTGACCAGGTTAATAAATATAGACACTATTACCATGTTTGTGCTTGTGCTATCTCAGAGTTTAACTGCATGTGTTTTGATTTCCTTCATGTGATATATATCTCTGACACAAAGAGATGAATTACACTCTCAGCTCATTTCCTCCACCTTTATAGAAGGTGACCTTGCATGGAGCATAATTTACAGCTGAATGACATGTTTGCTGTTCAAACATCTACTGCGCTGCATCAACCGTGCTCATGTTGTGAGACACCGCTTAGGCAGTCAGTAAAATTGAACAGCAGAATTCAAGATTCGGGGAATTGCATCCATATGCCTTCCATCAACTAGGTTTACACAGATTTTTGTTCCTTATATGGTGAGTC
The DNA here is from genome assembly GCA_028564865.1 of Zenarchopterus dispar. Lineage (NCBI taxonomy): Eukaryota > Metazoa > Chordata > Actinopteri > Beloniformes > Zenarchopteridae > Zenarchopterus > Zenarchopterus dispar. Next base: position 14,896,535 of record JAOWBL010000007.1, on the reverse strand, counting down.
TACAAACAATTATGGGGGGTGTGGATGGATAAACGAACCACAGATGACATGTCAATGCCTTAAATAGCCCCCAAATTATCTTCCAGTAAATTGTGAGCTCAGCAGCTTCAATTCTGAAGGACTTAATGTGGAGCCATTGCTGAAGGAGTATGTTCCCTGTTGATATGTCACTTTTGATTACATCTACAATAGTTATCATATATAGTGTAAGAGTAAGTATAACAAAAATGCAGCCACTAATGAGACACCCTTGACTTCTCTTATGGTCTAAATCACTGACAGTATTGGCTGCACCTCTTCTTGCTGTCCCCATGCTCCACCAACCAGCAGCTGAAGATGTGAAATATTGATTTGCATGTCCACCCATATCACCATGCCTTGGGTTTGCTGTCAAGTTCATTTAGAAGAAGCCTCTTTAATGGCCCTTTGATGCCAATCTTGTGGCAGTCGCAAGATCAGAGGTGCGGGGTGGGGGTGGGTGGGTGGAGGAGTCCCTTGGGGTAGAAAACAAATCCAAACAAGATGAAAAAAAACAAAAAAAAACAAAACCAAACACAAAGCTGTGCAGAGATTCTCATAATCCAGATATCCATTTGAGATCAACAGAGTGAGATGTAAGTATTACATTTAGGGCGTAAACCTGCAGTTATTCATGCAAAGGGAATGTTTCTTGGTGCATCAAATGAGATTGTACACCGTATTTCCCAATTAGTCATTTCAACATGGATACACTCTTCTGCTTCATATGAACTGCCAACAGCTTTGCCAGAACTAAGAAAAACACAAACACAAGCTGAGAAATGCTCCATCTGATGCACACGGGCATATACACACTGAGAGTAAGAAATGCTGCTTTATGAGTTGCTTCTGAGACAGCATGGCCTTTGCAAAAAGGGTGAGGTAAAAGCATCTTCTGTCGTCACTGAGCGAAGGTCAGTATTACATCTCTGACTTAGTGGTCTATAAACCAACTTAATGCTGAAAACTAATGCCACATAGAGGCTATGTGAAAGATAACAAGGTGACCTTTTCATGTACAGGATCTAAATGACAAACTGATGTTAATGCCTCGGATCAAACCATTTTAGTCTTCTACCAAGCTGAAACTTTGTGGTTTCATTTCTTTTAACAAGAATGACTACTTGCAGCTCAGCCTAAGCATCTCAGCTGAAGAACGTGTCACACAAATCAGCTGCTGCTGATAGCTGACGGGATCTGTTTTCCATTTTTTTCTCTCTCAGTGATTTTTGAGGGTGCTTCAGTCAGACGGTGACAGTTCATCATGGAGCAAGTGAAACCAGTGGCCTTTATTCTCACCGCCATGGTTCCTGACACTATCTGAATGGCAGTCTGTAAGAAAAATCCACTGAGACAAAAAGGGAGGGGGGCTGACAGGATGAGAATATAGGAGCAAAGATGAGAGGCAGAAAAAGAAGATAGACAGGCACAGTCTCTGAGAAAATATGGAGGATAAAGGCTGCATCACCGTCAATACAAAAAGGACTCCAAAATCCATCTTGTGTCAATTTCAGGGCTCTTGGAAAATATACCATCACACAAAAGTCAGAACATTCCCAGTGCCATTCTGAAGTGTGGAGATAGAGGTGAATCACAACATACACTTGAACCAGGAGAGGCCAATTCAAACGCAGCCCATGCTGGGATGGATATTGCAGGCGGCATTGTGGGATAGGCTGATTATGGGGAGTGAATGAGGAAGACAGGATTGGTCTCCTCATTGTTCTCTCAGTGTGAAACTCAAACTCTTCATTGGTATAATATCATTAGCTTATCCTGTGGCCCACTTCAGAAGATTTGCATCATCCTCTTTAAACCCCTGTTTATTTATTTATTTGCATGGAAAATATAGGTCATGCATTCATACAGACCATACATTTTTAATAGCTTTGCAGCTTTAACTCAAATGTCTGCAAGCGGTCCCTGTGAGTCAATCTGCCACAGAAGCAGAGGATGAATTAGAGACAAACAGCACACACGATGGAGAGCAGTGCAGGGTGTCTCTTCAAAAGCCTGGAGTCCTTAGAAATACCCCTGTTAATTCATCTGTGGTGTCACAAAAAAACTGCGAGTGTATCTGCTATGATATTCAAAGTGAAGAGAGAACATAAAACAGTACTTGAGACAATGGATGATAAATAAACTCAATATTGTTCTTTATGTTAAGTCAGCTTGAGTGATTATTCCAATGTCACATATTACCACGAAATATAAAACATCTATGGAGCAATATCCTATAAAAATGGCAGTATTTAATATCTCAGACAAAATATTCAGTTCAGCCACAAATTATTTTAGTTTATTTAGTTTGGGATTGTGGTTGTTCTTGCTCTATTTCTTTGACGCATCAAGAAGCCTCAAGGTTATAACTGACCTTTTACTTCTGGCATTTCCACGCTTCTATCACCGAAGATGAGTAAAGATCCGATTCTCTAGATTTTCAAAGCAGCACAGTGGAACGTTTACAGTTTTTAGCTCCGCACATCCCACTACAAGTGAAGAGGTTAAGTCAGTTTTGCAACACTCCAACACTGTCACTCTGTCTTTTTCTCTTTTGTCATTGCTTTCCTGAGTCTCTCAGTCACCTTTGGCCAACCATGATGTCCACTGTAGCTCGGTGAGCTAATTTCAAATCTGCTGATGTGATACATAGTGCCATAAATCAACACACCGTTGTCTCATAAAACAACCAGAAGTTACTTTGGGAGGTTTCTGCTGACAGCAGGAATGAGACACTGTAAGAGCAAGGTGAAACTTTCTAAAAATAATGAAATACCCTGTCAAATGAAACTGAAAATATTGTAACATGGAAAAACTGTACTGCTTTAAAAATGACCAGAATGATGACACAAGTTTAACACATATGCTATGTCTAATAAGTAGCATGAATCTTATAAGTTGAAAGCAAATGTTGTGAAGAGTAAATACTATCTTTGAAAGGGACCCACATTCTTGTGGTTAATGAAAATCTCTAAAAGTGATGGAGTCCTATCAAATATTTGCTTGAAAGGTTTGGATCTTATACTAACAAGGTGGTTTAACTGTCAGAGCAACATTTCTGTAACATTTTGATAAAAAGAAAAGAACAGGATTCATAAAACAATTCAATTTCCTTTTTTATGTCTATTTAAACATGTTCAGAGAGATGTGACCCCTCTATTTGAGAATACGGGATGTTGTTTTTGCTTTTAGATAGATTTCTGCTAGAGAGGCAGCAAAGCATAACTGTCCTGCAATGATCACAAGAGATAAAGGATGCAGATAAGAACTATTTGAATCTTCACTTATTACTTTTTTTTCACATCAGCAGTTTACCAACTGGTGCTGCATATCAATTACCCCTATTTTCTCAGTATGGTTAAAGTCCACTGATTTAAATGTCTTCAAAACTGCATATCACTCAATTTACAGCTTTGGATTTCTTTGGTGACAGCTTTTTATGACAAGTTTACCTCAACATCCATTCTAATGTTTACTGACTTTTTTTTGTCTGCATATATTTTAATGGTTAGTACCATCATTTGGTAAAACCTTTATCCAAGGGATACATATATGCATTTTAATCTTGCAGCAGACATTTTCATATGGTGCATTAATGTGGGGTGTGTGTCCTTCACCAGTCCTCCTTGACAGTCTGATCTCACATATTTTATTAATGTCTGACTTCCTAATTCTGCCTAGAAGAACTAAAACCACCAGTGTGCAACACAAAAGTACAAGACTGACAAAAAGACAAAGACAGTGATGGGTGCAGTGTGTGTAGGGTGGTGATCACTGTAGCGTTTGTGTGATGTGTCTTCATGATTAGATGTATTACAATAGAAGACAGACATGATACCAGAAGACAAATAGACATAAAAGAAAAGGGGCCAAACAGAAAATGGTGTGTGTGAGAGAGAAAAGGGAATGTGAACAAGTGCACACACATCCCAAACATGCATGCATATATACACAAACATACAAGTACATACATTCAATTACAAACATACAGGCAACCAGTTACATATCTATATATACACAGATATATCCACACTTAACCATTTACATATATATACATGGAGAAGGAGTGGTACGTATACCTGCAAATAAACCACATATTATAGTAATAATAGTGGTGACAAAAGAGACAGAACAGCAACAATAACCCTAGGGCCAATAATAGTATTAATCCTAACATTGTTATTGATATTATAATTAGTACAAGTACCATCAACAATAACAAGGGTAGTTATTGTCGTCATCACCCGCCAACAACAACAGCAAGTGACAAGTTTACAAAAATATGGCTTCAAAATACTGAGAATCATCAGTATTCTCTGTTCTGATGTGGGGCTATGTCCACTGAGGAAGCCGACAAAAAAAATCCCAAACCAGCTGATCCTCCCAAACACAGCAAACAGCTGAACTGGATTTAACTGAACCAAGATAATTAGAAATTAAATCATTAGCACTCAATGCAGATGTAATATTTTTGGTCACCTTTCAGCTGGCAACAAAGTTACCAGTATTATTAAATGCAGCTTACAGTTTCATGGCGCTAGTACATTCTGACAAGATATATAAAGGCTCTGACACAGCTATAATACATCACGGCAGCGGGGCATCTGTTAATACCAGCTGTCTCGGGTAAAAGTTTGCAAAACTATAAAGTGGAACATGGGGAGAATGTTAGTGATGCCTCTCAAGTCCCTGCTCTGTGCAAAAGTGGACACTTTCTCCTCCAACTTTGCAGCACAAATAAACATATTTATGGCCAGGTTCAAAAGGCAGTTTTGGTCTAAACAGGAGGCAAATGTTTAAGTCTGTAATCATAAAAATGAAAAAAAAAGGCCTGAAATTAATACAAATGAAGAGCATGGTCTTTGATTTTTACAGTTTAATGGTATTTTTGAAAGGGCATAAGTTTCATAAGTAAACGGTGGACTATATGTACTTACTGTACATGCAGTGTACCACTGAGTCCTGTCCCAGTGTATGAGTGTTGTTCATCTCTTTTTAATAAGCGATTAAAGCTGCAGTAAAATTGCCACAGAAGAAGTGTGAAAAGTGTACAGTGTTACACATACAATTGTCTAACTGTTTTGAATGCACCATCTGGATACTCGCAGCAGGGCCGGCACCAGCCCTAATGGGGCCCTAAAGCAAATTTTATTTGGATACCCAGTTTACTGCCAGTTATACTGGCTACTGTCTTGATCATTACCACTATACGTTTATTTTTTATTTATTTTTTGTTTATTTTCTGTAACCACGAATAAATTCATGTGTGAAATCTTTGTGTTGTAGTCAGATCCATCCACAGACTCTGACTAAGGAGGGACCATTGATGTAGATACTGCAATAGATTTACCAATTTTCAGAAAATCTCTTTATAATTATTTGGAAAACTCAGTCATACCAATAGTAGTCCAACAGAAACACAATATGATCCTTTGCTATGTTCGTGTTGTTTTAGCTTTCTACACGTTAACTGAGTCCAACTGTCCAACTTCTAGGAGAACAGTTCAAAGTAGACCGCATCATTTTCCTGCTCATACAGTAGCTACCTGAGCCAAGTCAAGTTATCTATTACAGCCAGAAGGAAATGGCTAAGTTTTGGTGATTGAGCTTAGGTGGTCATTTGCCAGCCGGCTTTCAGGCCTGTTTGTTTCACCCATTTGCCTTTTGTTGGATTAAGTTATGACATGAAAGAGGCTTCAGAAGAAATCTTCAGAAAACCCATGAGTGGGTTGTTCAGTTCATTTTATAAAGTCTATCTGTCAAATAGTATAAAACGCATAACATGAAAATCTTTGAATTTGCTCAACTCTGATGTTGAAGCAAATTCACAGATTTTGTTGTAATGACCTCTTCATTCAATGAAAGCACAAACACTTCTTTAGGATGACCATCATCTATCTGCGCCAACAATGTTCAAATCTGAGCAACAGCTGCTGGTTTACAAGACCAGCTGTTAAAAGTACAGAGCAGTTTCCCTGCTGAGTGGAGGTGTATTTTTATATCTCGAATGCATTAAATGGGCAAAAATCAATAAATGTCTGCCCTGTGTGTCTGACAGACCGGAAAACCACTTTCTCTTTCCTTTCTTTTTTATTTATTAATTTTTTCTTTAATTTCACGCTCTGTCTAAAAATGGATTGCACAGACAAGAGAATTTATCCGTAGTTATGTAACAACAAAAGAAATGCTTGCTTTCCCAGTGTGGCCACATTTTTACCCAACAATCCTCTGATTATAGCCTCCAGCTTGGGTCAAATGGATTATATTGGCAAAGTATTACTTTGATTGCAAATTTCCACTTAAGTCTGTAACTTGTAATTATGTGACACCTCACAGACGAGCAATTATCCGTGTTTCCTGAAATATTTCTAAAGATACTTTCTTACAAAGAAAAACCGAACTGAGAGGCAGTCAGGAAAATGATAGAGTATCAACAAATGCAATTTATGTGACATAATGAAAAAAAGAAACCGTCATTTAAACACTGATAATTAAATTGTATGTCATTGTTAGTATTTCACTGAATTTGTGACTTTGTTTTTCATCTTCTTTTATTGTGAGGTTTTTTTTAAAATAATCTGTGTATTCCAGTGAGTTTTTCTTGCAGCAGTGGTAGCGCCTGTAAGAGTCACCACCTATGACTGAGTGATCCACTCCATCGGTTCATGTCCTGTGGGTCATCAGTTCCTCCCGCAGCAGGAGCAGAAGGTCCCGACAGCTCTCATCACAGATGGAGCTCTTGTTTCAGATGAAGCTTTCACCAACAGCTACTCAAGCTATGATGACCTCTGATGTCATGTAATTTTTCCTAAATGCTATCAATTTATTAATTACTTGCTCTTTGTTTTGTTTTTTTATCGACACTTCTTTCACAGAGCATTTCAACAATTTTCCTGCATCAGCGTCACTATTCAACAGATAAATGTCTTCCTTGGCACAAGTGGAGCAGTTCCAAGTTCATTGTGTTCATAAATGAGTGCTGATGAACTGTAATGATTATTTTTGTGTGATATGTCCTGCAGTAACTTTTATCATGAAGTTTATAGTGTATTTGAGGTCACAGCACACTTAACTCTTAAACTCTGATTCACTATTAACTGCTAATCACAGTCCGATTCGGGTTGGCACAGTCTGTCCTGTCTCTAATAAGTCTCTTTCTTGTCATTTATTCAACATGGCTAATTTTATTTTAAGACAAAAACATTTCATTCACTTCTGTTTTTTCTTAACAGGAATCTTATGTGTCACCGTTCTCAAAGATATAGACACCAATACCCTGGGTGCATAATTCATGTGCCCACATTTTGCAATAAAAGCACTGAACTCAAACATCAGTCAGGCAGCTATTTGCAAAAAGATCCTGAACAGAACAGAGGAGGCAGGAGTCATCTTCTTCACCTGATTCAGATCTCTTTTTATATTTACTAGCAGCTTTTGATGAAATCTTCTGTTGTGGTTTCTTGTGTCCTTTGACAGGCACTTCTTTGCTCCCACACTCCCCTCTTTCCAGCTGTCTTTTCAAGTGGGAAAAACTCAGGATGGCAGTCTTTCTCTTTCCACTGACAGCAAAACCTCAAATCCTGGGCTGAGCCTTAGGAAGTGACCACACATTTTAAGGGCTGAAATAAATGTCAGAAAATCCACTTGGACCTGGAGCAGGATCTGGAGAGGCAGTGAAGGGCTGAAGATTACGAGAGGCAGTGGTTGTACATGGATGCTCTGTGACTGTTGATTGGACAAAATCTTTATGCTTAAACACACTTAAAGAGACAAATTCCAGTTGCTCAAAATCCAGACTAGATGTTTTTGGGGTTGCTGCCATGGAATATGCAGTAGCAATAATCTCATCATAAGTGGACCTTGCTTTCCCTGGGTTGTTTAGTATCAAGGCATCACAGGTTGTGTTTACTTGTTTTTTTTTTTGTTTTTTTTTTGTAAGTTTACATACACATTTCGAGAGACTGCAACCTGTGTGAACAGTATGGTGGAAAGGATAGAATTGTGATGTAATTTTCTGTTGCATAATCCAACCCTGTGATTGAAAGATGGGAGTGGTGATTATCTAGTAGAAGGAGGCAGTTTCTTTTTAGTGGGTTTTACATTTTCATCAAAAGCCTCAAGGAACTCAAGGAAATGTGTCTTTTCTATCCACGCAGATGCATTTGACCCTGCTCTGGTGCCTCGTGGTACACTGATGAGGAAGTGATCCTGAATATGCACCCTCAGAAAAATGAAATATAGTGGAATGATGTTCCCACAAGCATCAGTGGGAAGAGATGCACTCACCAGAGGTTACTGAACCGACCCCGCTTATATCTTCGCCAGCCAACCACCCTGTTTAGCATTTGCACCGTGGTGGCACCTGTCTCATTCATGTTCCATAACTCAGATGGAAGGAACCTGTACCTCGTAAACAAGGCTCCAACAGAACGGTGTGCACCAGCGAGGATCAGCATGCTCCATCTTTGTCCAGGAGTCAGACATGTTAATGAAATTCACAAAAGCAAGTTCACAGGTAAAAACATTTACTTTCCCCAGTGTTACGCCTATATATATATGTATAT
>JAOWBL010000007.1:14817305-14872640 GCA_028564865.1 Zenarchopterus dispar | reverse complement strand
CGTTGTTCCATTTCTGGGTCACGGGGTATATATATATATATATATATATATATAAAGCTCATTTGCATTTACCATTTCTAAAGAAAAAAAGTGCGACAAATGTAATATTTTTACCCCCTTCTTTTTAAACTTGTGTTACCACAGGCATTCTTTCATATATTATATACATTATATACATTACATATAATATATAATGTTATATGTATATATAACATTTCAAATCATTTCACAGTAAAACATTCAACCCATGTGACTGCAGCAGCCATCCCTGCAGCAATCAAATTTGTGACAATCACCAAGTTTTTTCTATCCAGTGTAGCAGATGGACGCTTGTGGCATTCATGGGGTCAAAATCATGAGAAAATTCATGTTGTCCAGGCCCCAAACTATCAGTCTGCCTATGAAACACAAATGTTTGGACCAGTCATAGTCCTATACCTGTAGCCACAGCTGGTTTTTAGGTTTCACAACAATCTGCACAGGCGACTGCACACAGACTGGATCTGTGTGGTTCCACTTGGTTTATCAGACTACTTAACGTTTGCTCTTTCACAGATGCTTCATGCCATCTTCTGTGAAGTATTTTTTGAACGGGCCTGCTCCTTCTCTGTAGTTGCACTGAAGATCTTTCAGATGGCTCCTGAAACAAACCATCTGGCGTTTCAGATTACAGTAATGTCTTTAACAGCGGAAAGAATAATTGCCATCACTCTGATATTCAGCCTCACATGCTGCTGCTGTCTTCTATTAACCCTTTCTTGACCACTTTACCTGTATCCTTCAGATCATTATCGTGGAAAAAGGTCTAATGTTGTCCAAAACTAATGGAAAGGACAACCTTGTCAAACCATATATTGTGAAAAAAAAGAAATCCTGTATTAAAATGTTGAAGGAAAACAGACATCTCCAACATCTTCCCATTACTATCTTCTTGACATTTACTTATGCTATTCTCCGACCACAGAAACAAATGCTCTCTGATTTGAGACTATGCTTATTTTACTTAAGTGTGTTTAGATCTAAAAATAAAAACCCTACATAACAAAAGAAAGTAGCCGTGTGAATATTTCTGCATGTACTTCTGTTTAGCTGTAAATACATTTTCCTGATGTTTCTACATGTCATGTGGATTTTATTGAGATAATCTTTTCATTTCTTGCTGTCACTGCGTTTCCTCTTCTTATTTCAATAGTATGTGTTGGCTGTGGGCAGTTCAGTGTTCCATGCCATGTTTTATGGTGAACTTGCCGAGAACAAGGATGAAATCCAAATCCCAGATGTGGAACCAGCAGCATTTCTGGCAATGCTTAAGTAAGGATTTTCTTCTGTCTAAATTCTTCAACATCCAGCACACAAACCATAATCAGCTCATATACATGAATGATATTTAAGTTCTGCTCTTATTGGGGAAAATGAAATTACAATTATGGGACATTTGGATAAAACTGTTCAGCAATGTATTACTGCATCTATATAAGATATAATCTTATTTATGTATTGTTTCATTTTTCCAAGATTTATAATATTATTTTAAGAGCAAGTTTTGTAGTTTTCACAGCAGTTAGTACAGCAAAATGATTCCAGATTGTTACTCATGAGTCTATGTCATATTTTCCCATCCATAGGTACATTTACTGCGATGAAATCGACCTGACTGCTGACACTGTGTTGGCCACTCTTTATGCTGCCAAGAAGTACATTGTCCCACACCTGGCACGTGCCTGCGTCAACTTCCTTGAGACCAGCCTGAGTGCAAAAAATGCCTGTGTGTTACTGTCTCAGAGCTGCCTGTTCGAGGAGCCAGAGCTGACACAGCGCTGCTGGGAGGTGATTGATGCCCAGGCTGAGTTGGCGCTACGTTCGGACGGCTTCTGCGACATTGATGCCCAGACCCTAGAGAGCATCCTACAACGAGAGACACTCAACACTAAAGAGATAGTGGTATTTGAGGCTGCACTAAACTGGGCAGAAGCAGAGTGCCAGAGGCAGGAGCTCACCTCGTCAACTGACAACAAGCGTAAGGTTTTGGGCAAGGCCATGTACCTGATACGTGTCCCGACGATGGCTCTGGATGATTTTGCCAATGGAGCAGCCCAGTCTGGTGTGTTGACACTTAACGAGACCAATGACATCTTCCTGTGGTACACAGCAGCCAAAAAGCCTGAGCTGCAGTTTGTCAGTCAGCCTAGGAAGGGCCTGGCACCGCAACGCTGCCACAGATTCCAGTCCTGTGCCTATCGAAGCAATCAGTGGCGCTATCGGGGGCGCTGTGACAGTATACAGTTTGCTGTTGATAAAAGAGTTTTCATTGCTGGCTTCGGCTTGTATGGATCTAGCTGTGGTTCGGCAGAATACAGTGCCAAGATAGAGCTGAAGCGTCAGGGCGTACTCCTGGGCCAAAACCTCAGCAAATATTTCTCTGATGGATCCAGCAATACCTTCCCAGTATGGTTTGAGTATCCAGTCCAAATCGAGCCTGATACATTCTACACTGCCAGTGTAGTTCTTGATGGGAACGAGCTGAGCTACTTCGGGCAAGAAGGAATGACGGAGGTACAGTGTGGTAAAGTGACATTTCAGTTCCAGTGCTCCTCCGACAGCACCAATGGTACTGGTGTGCAGGGAGGGCAGATTCCTGAACTAATTTTCTATGCTTGATAACAGCCGTGCTGTTTTTCAGTGCTTTTATTGAAAACAGAAATTTATCAGTTGTGCATAGTGCCACTTGCTGTTATTTATTTTTTTGTCACAACTTGATCTTTGACCTTTGAAAAGGTCTTATGTGACTTAAATTTTAGAAATTGGTCCATTTGAGTAGGACCTGATATATGTTTCAAGATATTGAACAGTTCAAATGACCTACCTTAAAGCTCTAAAACATGGGGGGGGGACACTTTGCAGCACACATGCATGTGTATATGAATACATGTAAATTCTGTAAATGTATATGATGCCCAAGGTGGCCATGAAAATCTCTTATATAATAAATAAGCTACAGTATGTTTATCATTTATATACTTGCGTAGAGCGCACATGTACAGCAGCAATACTTCACATGCTATGTTCTGTGATGATCATGTCATGTCATGGCTCAGTCTGGACTATCAGCACTATCATGGAAGTGAAAGAAGCCTGTGTGAAATGATGTAAAACCACCATAAAAGTTTAAGTCATGGTAAGGTCAAACACACTGTTTTTCCAGTTGTAGTAGGTAAGAGTTATTTGGATTTGAGCAAGTCTTGAACATTTCTAGTGAAAGGGCACTTAGTGAGGGTTTAAAGGCTCTTAGATTAGGGGGCACAAGATATGATGAGTCACATAACTCTTCCTGTATCTAAGTAACATGATTCACTGCACCTAAACCCATCTTAACTGTTTTAGTGAGGCATTATTTAAAGCATTGTCGGTATGTTTACAATGAAACATAGGACTCGAAATGATTATCATTCACTACTAGATGTTGGGTAGAGTAAAAGATTTTCATGGTTATCTATTGTGTATCCGTCTCTACTCCACTTCACAAAAACGTGGGCAGACTGGTTCCATTTGATTTGACATGTGCTACTAATTATTTTGGTGACTTCGTTTTGTTTACAGGAAAAAGAACAATGATTGATTCAGTGTTAGAAGCAGCTGTTCATCATATTGGCTTATCTTTGTTAGAAAACCTTAAATGTGGTGTACGCCTTCCTAATGTGATCAAACAGTATCAGTCTTTGGAAAAGCATACTGTTGTTCTTCACAGTGGCACTGATGTTGGCTTGTCAAGAAATTTCTTATTTTGATTCACTTGTTCGTTGTAATGAGGACACTTTTTTGTAATTTACTGTACTACTTAATATTCTTTCTGATGTGGGATAGACATCTAGAGATTTATCTGCTGATGGCAAAGGATGGGTAAACTGGTGTTCATGTCCAGGGTTTATGTGCTACAGTGCTGGAAGACCAATGAATGTGTACGGTTGTTGATGATGCAAATAAACAAAACATTTGGTACATATTGACCGTGTATCCCATCTGTGAAATGTGATAAAGCGTCAAACTAGACCAGAGTTTAGGAGATGGGCTCTTAGAACTGCAGTGGTTTACGATACCAAAAATGTCTGTTGATTGATGGTCCTTATGTTCTCGTGTTTTTCTTTTCTTTTCTTTTCTTTTTTTGTCTGTCAAGTAGAGGCATTTTTCTGCATCATATTGAAACCTCCCTATTTCAGGATCAAATTTACATAAAACTCTATAGAACATGACTTTTATTCGTTCCTAAAATGCTAAATTCCCAGTATGATACTGTGACCCACCACTGACGCGCTGGTTTACAAAAAACAAACAAACAAAAAAAGAACTCTAATGATGACAGCAAGTCTCAAAAGAAGATTTCTGCTTTTCTAGCCCTTTGTGTAACACTTTAAATGTGTTAATACCAATAGCAAAAATACCAATCATTGATTAATTCCTAACCTTGAACAGAAAAAAAAGGAATTCATTTAAAAAAATGTAAAAAGATTCTCTGTGTGGATGGTACAAAGAAAACCCCCTGAACAAGATTACTATCTTTTATATGGGCCATATACTTTACATTTTCATACATAATCCCTCTGGGGATCTTGTAACAACTATTTAATTATGAAAGTACTCAATAATGCTGACAACAAATGTAAAACTGCCGATGAGCAAGATCCCCTCGAGAAGTTGAATTAAGTGTCGTGGGATGGGGAGAATCACACTAACTTGTTTTAGAATGATTTTTCATGACTGTAGCATTAATGTTGTAAGCAAGATCATTAATTACACTAAAGGCAGCGAGAGAAGACAGTGTATCAGTTGTCTTAGGCAGGACTGCTCTCAACCAACACAGAGCGCATATATGAACTTTTTCTTTCTTTTCTATTTGTGCAAATTGAAATATCAAACAACCCAGTGTGACAGGAAAATTTTGAATAAGTATGTTGATCCACATGTCCAAAATGCTGTGGACATACAAATTGAAAGGTAGAAATTGTGAGCTGGCAACTACATGTGTGTAAATGTGCATGTACATGTATGTAGTCACACATGGTGGAGTGTCACACATAAACGTTACCATCAAGCATGATTGTCTCAAGATGTTGAACAAGCATCACATAGAAACACACGTTATGCTCTCATAAAAGTTACTGTTTACATTCCCTCCATTTGTCCACAATTTTTATGTAAGCCTAATGATTTCCCCTTTTTTGGTATTTATCACAGCCAGCTCAGTCAGTAGGATGGATACCAGGAGGCCCTAGCTCTCAGATGTGTGATAGGAACAACTCTGCACCTCATGCAGCACATTTCAAAGAATGACAACTGAATCAATACCAAGAATTCAATTACCAATTGACCTATTGGTAAGTTCCAGACCCCTTAGTTACTGTTGCTAACTTGGACAATCAATCCACATCCTTTACAGTTTTACAATGGTAACTGCCTGTGTGAAAACCTTTACCCAAAATCTTTTAGACAAATTTTTGGAAACGGAAGGACCACTTTTCATAGAGGCATTCAGGCTCTACATATCCAATGGAGGGATATGTACAAAATCTTGTGGTTCAATTTAAGGCGAAGTTTTGCAGACCACAGTACAAGCAGGAGAAGCTTCATCTTACTGTCGTCACGATCACAGATGACATCATCCACAATCGAGACTGCTCATGTACCACAGGGTAAGATTTAATGAGTTCACTTTTTTTTTTTTTGGTTTATTTTGGAGAGGAATAATTTCAGATCTCGTGCTCTACAGAATTTCACATTTTGTGCTACACAACAAGTAGTTATTGAGTGTAATTTAGTTATAGCACTACATAATGTTAGATACACTATTAGCTAACACTTGATCTGAAGTTATGAAGATATGATACTAAGATTTCATACCTAAGCTATGATATAAAATATGTCAGCTACCTAACACTAGATTTAAAATTAGAACTTTGCATCTTTTGCTTAGTAGCTCCATTATCTGAGGTAAAATCACTCTGCTAGTGGTGATTAGCCATAGCTAATGTTAGCACTAGCTCGCTAACTTATTTGAAACAAAGGCTGTGTTACAACTGCAATTAAAGAAGTGGAGGTAGCTGTTGCAAAGTTCAAAAACATTAATGCCTTGATTTGCCTTACAACAAATGTGGACGTTCTTCTTGATCTTATGCACATTAAGTTGGCACTTTAATTCGAAGAGGACATTTCAGCCCTTTTCTATTGAATAGTATGATCTGAGCTGTTACAGTTGAATATGCTATCTTGGGTGTTTCCATTACAAAATGGTCCCACACAACCAAACCAAACTGCACCATTTCTGGGCCCCCTTCAGTTGTAGGTCCATAGGAAAATGGTATGGTTAGGGCAGACTTACCGGCGTCACACGATCCAATCCATTGACTGGCAGGCAGAAAAACATCACTGCCCACAACTAAAGCAAGTGCAAAACAAACACCAAGTTGCCGCTCAGCTGATGTTAGAAACGGTTGGAAAGATAATAGGAAAAGGACGCCTGAAAGTAACAGCCGGACATCAGAGAAATGTTGGGTTAAGCTGACAACAGCTGTAGATGACCTCCATTGTTGTTTTTTGGAGCACAAAGTTTGTTGTTGTCGCACTAGTACAACACCACGCTAGGTGTTTGCTCTAAACCCCACATGCCCTGTGGCAGTCTGACTCTTAGTGGAAATGTTCACCTGAATTGGCTGGACCATTCTGAACCATACCGGTCTGGACTGTCCCACTCAATGGAAACAGGGCTTCAGCTCTGTTTTGTTTGGATTTAGGAAACAGAGTAAAATAAACTCCATTGTACATCCTCATGGAATACATCAAATAGGTGTTATAAGTACTCTAGACACACTGTTTTAAAGATTTTTTAGCATAAACTTCATAAAATATATTTGAGAATGTTTTTCTATGGAGTTGAGAGGGACAGACTGAGCTCCGGTTCCTGTGCAAATGATACTCAAGGGCCATTGACTCACCTGTATTTGAGAACTTTCATCAAAAAAAGAAAAAGAAAAAGAAAGGAAAAGACAAGGTCAGTATCTATCCCAGTTTACAGCAGGGTTGCATGAGTAACACTCAGGAAAGCTTAAATTTGGTATTTAAATGGGGTTTCAGCTTAAATCTATTCATCATGGAATAAGACGTAAGAATTCATCATAATGCACAAACATGACTGAAATCTGAATTTCACATTGATAAGCTTTGTAAAAAACATGGTTTATTGAAGGAAGAAAACATTTAAAACTGACTTATTTGACGTAGACTCTGTCTGGACACATATTCCCCAAGAATATCTCACTGAGGTTTGAAGTACAGGTCTGCCCAATTTGAACATGGCAAGATTCACCCTGACTTGATGGGCAACTGTGGATCACTACTAATCAACATTCTTAAGGATCTCTAAGGTGGATGTTTTTTCAAAAGGCAAGGTATCAATGAAAGGATCCAAAGATATTAAAGATAAATAGCATGCCCTTCACTGACTACAGGGTATATTAATGTGATGAATGTTGGTGGACATAAAAGTCTATTAAATCCACACAACTGAATAAATACTAAACTTCACAGATACAAGGTGAAAGAAAACCGTGAAAGACACCATATTCCACTGCGCAACAATAGCATAACCCGCTTCACTGCAGGCAATCGCATATCTACAACTCAACATCTTGATAATTTCCACCTCGGCAGAATGTCAATTAATTAATAATGGTCAATGAGAGGGGGGAACACAGCTGCCGGCTTTAAGAATTCATCAAAGAAAGTAATTCAAAAATATGTTTTTTAATTCAAAAAACCTCAAGGCAATTATCCCCCCCCCCCCCCCCCCTACCGCTTAAGCTATATGTAAATCATATATGCAAGTGTTTAAAGTGCAGGTTACGTTTTAAACCTGGTGAATTCTAAGTGCAAAAAAATGCTTAGTAAGGGTTGGAAAAGCCTGTGGCAAGGATTCCTGGAGGTTAGAGTAGATTGCCTGAAATACTTAGAGATTTGAGGGTCTCTGAGTCCCCCACTATCCTCAATTCACTAACCTCAATCAAATAGCTACAAGTAAAGGAGACATACGTATGCAAAAGGTCAGGGGAGAAAAGAGAGACTGAGACTCAGATCAATGAATATATTGACTGAGACGGCATTCATTTAAAGTAGTCATTCCCTTGACAACTAATAACTAGGTGATCAACAGAGCAACAATTAATTACAGGTGAGAAAGGCTGTAGGTGTTCAAACTACAGTTTAAAACTGAGAAAAGAGAAACATTTGACTGCTGAGAGCTTCTGTCCTCTGGTGTGTCCCCCCCCACCCCCCCCACCCCTTTTTTTTTTTATCCTGTTGTGCTAAAGATACACAAAAACTAGGAGACATCTCATTCCAAACAATATCGGATCTCAAAGCTGTTGCCTCTAATCCAGTGTGATTACAGTGCACAGTAGGGCTAAATGTGAGAGTGTTTAATTTTTCTGTTTACTTATTCATTGCCAACAGACACAGCTAAATCGTTTCAATAAGGTAGCACAATGAAAGGCCAGATTTTCTGTAAGATCAGCCTGTTAATCACAACCCAAGTGGATCAATATGGCTCAGATTTACCTGGGTGTATCAGGTGAATTATTGTTACTAAAAAGGGTGGGAAAACCACTGGTGGACAATGAGAAATACAGAGTCTATTTAAAGTATGCCACATTACAGGCAACACAGTGACACAGTATCAGACACACAGTGGAAGCGAATTATATTACTTTCCAGTTGTGAAGCGGTAAATACTCTGTTTACATAATTGTGTTTTGTCCTATAAAATACGATCCCAAAAGGATATGAGTGCTGCAGTGAGGCAAAGAAGTAGTTCTTTCACATGCAGCACAGGCTAAATTTGTTGGTGATGCATTATGCTAATCGAGCTTTTTATTCCCACAACTATGGATTTGTATACCTGTCACCCACAGGCACTACAGCAGGAACTGATCAAACCTTGAATACTGGAAGCTTCCCACAGCAAGGAGGTGAGGAAGGCTGTGCGAGCTACTTTTTGCTGGAGTCTCTATTCATCCTGAAGCGTGCCCTCTGTGGCAGCTTCATGGCTTTGATTGTATGGAGAAAGAGGGTCCTTCTTTCCCGAGGGTCTGATATAATGAGAATGAGCTTACCAAACATGATCTGCAGCTCTGTCAAATAAGCTTCCTGGAAAATTCTCAAGCCTGAAACAGTACAACAAAATGGTACTGATTCATTTGTAGATATGCTTTCTCCCTGTCTCTCGCTATGTTCTCAACGGGAGGGGGATGGGGGTAAGATAATGCATTTTAATGTGTGAAAGAGTCTGATACAGAGATGGGGAAGGAGCAAACCCACAGGAGTCTCACTTTATGTGCATTCATTCAGAAGTCACACAGGAAATCTGGCTTTACAGTTTAATTATTTCCTGCCAGCACAAAAAAAAAAAAAGACAGAAAAAAGTGGCGAAGCTGATTTTTTTATGATTGCATTCATGGTCTGCATCTACACACGTATGAATAGAATTGTGCTGAACAGCAATTGCTACAGTAATGGTTTAGCTGTTCTCAAATTCAGACATTATCAGTTAAATCTTATCTCTTTGCCGCGGGGAGTCTGGTAATCAACAGACATTATATTAGTAACAAGGTATTTCCTTTGTCAACCAAATCAGAAATTAACAGCAGGTCTGTGAGTCAAAGCATTTATTATCTATGAATACACAATCACAGGAGAGGATTTTATTTGCTGCTACGTATTTGCTTTCTATTTAACCTTTACCAAACTGAACATTTTCCAACTGGTGGAATGAAAGTAGCTCCTATAACAACAGATGCAGCTGAGTTTGTTGAGATCCGACTAAACTTTAACAGCCTGTTTTGTGGCTTAATTTAAGAAGTGGATTGTTATCTCCTACTCCTCTACTCTTTTTTTGTTCGCTTTTTTTTATGCGGTGCTTACCACAGGGAAAATCACTTTCTGTCTCTGAAAGTCCATGCAATTACGACTGTTACAAAACAGCATTACCTAGGCAACTGCAAGCCATCAGTGAGGTGTCACATAATTCATTGTAGCTGAAGCAGAAATTTGGTGTTCAATTAAAAAGGCCCACATTCACACTATCTCCGCATTCAAATAATGTTTTCACATAAACAGCCTCACAGCACGACGACTCGATTTTAACTGTCAACGTGATGTTGATTCTGATGTTAGTGAAGCAAACAGTCTTTTATCATTTTACCATTAGTTCAGATGATTAATTTCAGTTGCCTAAACTGTCAGATGAAAAAAAAAAACAGTTTCAAAGCTCTCTTAGATGTCAGACATTATTTTTCTTTAAAGAGTTAGATAAAGGAAAGATCAAAAAGGGTTTAAATGCACAAAAATTAAATTACTGTAATCGACCAAGAAAATATAAGATCAATTACACTAATATCAACGTGAAAAAAAATCTGTTTTCTGTATCATTGTGAAGGTTTCTCGCAGCTGCCATCAGCGTTCATCTGACCCACTAAATGTCTTTCTCTGCCTAAGCTTTCTTGAGTCAATCCCCAAACTATTCCCTGCCTGCCCTCAATAATGGCCCCAATTTAAGCTTTACCATGCCTTACCTTCCCTTATTTCCACTTCCCTTTGAGATAGAACAGGCTTTTCCCCACACTGAGCTGCAGGAAATAATCACAGGACAGGAGGTGAATGAAAGTGTCTTGTTTGTAAAAGTTTTCCAGCTGACTCTAAGAGTTTTATATTCTTTTTACAGACAGACTACCACTGAAATTGTGTATCATATGTGTTGCATGGGAGAAAGAGAGTTAACTGCTCTGATAAATGCCACCACAAATAGTGTAGATCACATGGAAATAAATAAATTATGTCTCAAAGATAGTTAGACAGCATCAGATCTTTATTTGCAACACTCATCTCAAACAGACCTACTGTCTATACGACTATGATTAATATATGTTTACACTGACGGGGACTGACGGGCACTAATGTGCACGCACAGGCGTGGGATGAGCATAATGCATCTAACAGACAGAATTTAAAAATCTGGCAATTGTATGTATGGTTGTCAGTATGTGGGCAGATGTCAGATTTCAGTGGCATTTCTGCTGAACCCCTGAAGCTGCCATGTTTATCTGTGAAACTGAAAGGTAGAGTCTCATGAAAACATGAACTTATGTTTCAAATCACAATCAGATTAACGTTTCTCCAAACAATCACTCCAATTGTATTATAAGCTGTTATTGACCTGGCTTCATCTGTCATTTTATTTTAATCTAATTCATATATTTATGTTAAGTAGTTTTTATAGCTTCGTTCATTGTTGCTTCAAAGCAACAAAATGGGATGAAATTTAGTTTCTCTGTCACTGATGCAGATGACCTTGCAGATTAACTTGTTGGCCCAAGTACAACTTTAAAGTCAACAGCAAGATGTAATATCACGGAGCAATAATGCATTTAGGTAAAACATCTCTAGGTACCAATTATTGTGTTGTCACCCAAGGCAGCGCTAAAGCAAGCAAAGCAAAACCAGAACATTTACAAGAATCCACTGCTTGCATAGAATTGCTCACAGTTTTGCATAATTATCATTTGTGAATAAAGATGGAACAATAGAGCTGCTTAATATGCTTAAAAAGTGCAAGATCAGGAGATGTGGATTGGTGCAGTTAGGTATGAATAATTAATATCTTTTATCAAAAGATTATTTTGAACATTGAATTCCTTCTAAGGTACATTCTGTGACTTCTCCACTAAAACCTGCATAGGTTAAAGAAATTTTAAGACAGATTTCCTAGCTGCTAAAAGCCTGGACACCCTGCTGCTTCTTCCTACTGAATCCATCCCTGTGTCTCATAGAAGACGCACACGGCAGAAGGCAAAAGGCAAAAATACGTCAGAGCTCAACGCATTGGAGAGGAGAGGATTTTCCTCCAGTGTGCAGTTCTGCACCTCCGGCAACATTCATGACCATGGGGAGGAGGAGGAGCGGCTGAAATTGCATTTCTCAATGATGAAATTCTTTTCATCATGCCTCTTTTGCATAACAAAGGTGTCTAAAATTCATCATATGCATATGTCAAAGTGTAACTGTAAACCACTACCAAGATGTTTCTCTTAAGTAGTCCTTTGTTGGTTTTTTGTTTGTTTGTTTTCTTCTTTTCTTTCAGGGATAGAAGCAAATCATGATGTCATTGTCTTGAAGAGGTTAGTAGCCAGCCATCATAATCTCAACATGTGGATGACTCACTGACTATGTCATTAGAGAGCTTATTTAATTCCACATGTAATTTATTTGATTACTACACCATATGAGAGATAGTCATTTTCCTTCCAGATGTTATTCTCACCTATCTGAATGAATCCCTTTAAATTTGCTCTGTGAATTAAACTTCATGAGCTAATGACTTGTTTCTTTCAATGGCACACAGAGTTCAGTAGAGCAAAGAGAAGGATCTGTGGGTTTGTAATATTTCATCATTGGTCTATTAGGCTGATAAAAAGGGAAGGGAAGGGAAGGGATGAAAAGAAGGCTCATTATAGTTGAGGATCCTTGCCAGGTGTCACTCTAATTTAATCGAGTCACTGAAGACAAGGGGTGGCCTGGGGGAAGCCTTTCAATAACAGGCCTGACTGCAGATGACAAAAAGGCACAGTAACCTATGATTGAAAGGAAAGGCAGGGAGCTCTAGGGCAGCTTCATTCTGCACAAATATTTTGATTCTAAATGTGTTTTTGAAGGGATAACTGCACATTAGATATTACATGCTGTCATTTAGAGATTTTTACTTGCAAAAAATGAAAAAAGCTAAGCAAATGGAGCCATCTATGCTGTCAAAAAACAAAAGAGGCTATTTGTTAAGAGGTGTGAGAGCGAGAACATGTTGTATGAAGAAAAGCTTAACCCAAATTTAAACAAAGGAGATACTTCACCTTCTCTGTGCCATATTGGATTTGTTTGGTGCTGAATCAACTGGGATCAATAGCTTCAGATGGCTGTGTGTCTGTAGTTGTGTTTAATTACAGTACTATTCAGATCAAGGTAATCCATGATAAGATCTGCAGAGATCAAAGCAGCTCTGGACACAAGAGTCTGGCAAAGCAGTAGATAAACCTGCATGGCTGTAACGTTTCTGCACCACAGCCACAACGGGAACTGCAGCTAAAAATATTTTGACAGAAAGAAGGTCGACTGATGCTGAAAGATTAAAAGACACCAGATGAAATAAATGTTGACACAGGAAGATGCATCACATAAATTATGCTTAAGCAAGGCTATTTAAGTCATTTGGTTACTCAGATATTCAATACAGCACTACAGGTCCACAAGAAGATTTGCAGGATTAGAGGTTGTAAGCCAGTCCAGTTCAATATATTGATCCGCTCCCTCACTGGGAGCTGCATTCAATTTCCCAACAATTAGATGTTCCTGAAAGTTAATATGGTGCTTTGTTAATCCGTTATTGCCCAAAACAAACTCCCTCTGATTGTCCCCGTCTTTCCAAATGCAAATGCTGGTACAATTTTAGAATATGCTACAGCTGAAAGGATCAAACTGCAATCATACCGGTCATTAAGTAATTAGTAATGCAATGATACTGCCACATTATCAGAAAGGCTTTCTCTTACAGTGCTGCTACTGTTGGGAAGCATTTCTGCTCTAACCATGTGGATCATTTCCAGGCAACATCACTGGCCAAAGTGAATTAGTGTGGGTCCTACTATGACCTTGGAAATGCAATAATTCTCCCCATAACTAAAGTATGTTTTTAATGGGCTTGTTTACCGATACACTGGCAATTTCGCTTCCATCTCCACTGCATGATTTTATATTTTGAGGGTGATGCAGGACTTATAGCTGTGTGAGACTGAAATTTCTCACATGGGATTCAGTGGATATGGTTCCCATGCACATGCTTTGGACTTGCGGAAGTAAAAATGACAGCAACATAATGTGGTTGAAATCAAACCTTCATAATGTTGTCCATTTTTATTCATGAGAACCTACTACATGCCTCGAAATGGTTTCTGTGCATGAATGCAGGGTGGCAAGGGGGGATTTTGAAGCCATTCTCGGTTATAAATCAGAGAATTACCCAGTCAACAGAAAAATAAAGTGATAGTGTAGCATATCTGTGGAGGTGTAGTATACACGGCTTGAGACAGGCCCACATGTGTTCATTTTCAACGACTGCAGCCACAGCCAGCCCAATGAATTCATACATCCTAATCTCTGTTGAAAGTGAGCAGCAGAGCGAAAACGGGGATGAGAACTGACCAGCTAGGAAGGAGGAGATTAGCTACAGAGGTTTTTACTTTTCTCTGCTATTTTAGGGAGAATCTGATGGGAAGTGAAAAGGCAAACAAAGTCTTTAGATCTGGAGGAAAAAGTGGCTGAGACAGACCGAAGGAAAAGCTTTCCAGGTGAAAATGGAAGATAATACATGTTAATAAATTTTTGCTCTGGAGAAATTATAACCATCAAGCCAAGTACACTCTACTTCACCATCAAAGAGCCCTTTTCCATCAAAGATGATATTCCAAGTAGTCCGGACTGAGTGTGAAATAATTGGCTTTTTAACACTCAGTCAGGAGTTTCGTACTGCACCCTTTTAGGGGCTACGCTTGCCCAAACTTTCCAACCTTCAAGCTGGGAAATTAAAAAAAAAGAAAAGAAAAAGCCTAATGAGTCTGGATTATACAGCTATAGAATTTTTGTTCTTAAAAGCTTTAGCTTCACATATTTTATGGCTATTCATACACAATAATTAGGCTTGAAAATCCAGTTTCAATGGCCAGTCTTACACTGCACACCTGAAACACAAATTGCAGTCCTGATTAACAAGTACCGCTGCTATTCATGATTTCTGTTCCCTTTTTTTTTTTTTTTTGCGCCAGAAACACATTAACTCCCAGTCACTAAATGGCCCCAGAACTTCTAATAACTACGTTGGTCCACAGGGAAAACTTTGAAGTTTCATAATAAAGGCTCAAAAATGGTACACTTCCTATGTTTTCCTTATTCAATTTTTCTTTCAAAATGTGGAGATGCAGTTTTAAATCATGCTAGCTCCCTATTTCCTGTATCAGGATCCTTCTCCAGCACCTGATATGTTGACCTACACAAATCACAACAGGAGGGATCTGTAACAAAGTCATTTTTTCTGATTTTTCACTGTGGCAACTGAATGCTGCTGTTTTTTTAAAGGACTACTATTTTGTGCACAAGTCAATGGGTGTTATCCATACAGCACTGATGTATACATTTGTAAACAACCTCAAAGGACTATAGCCACACCATGTCCTGCTTGATGCATGTGCAAGGGCCCTTTGTGGATAATACAACATTCTTGTCTTTGAGTGTCAGACCAGCAGTGACAATGACACAAAATAAGAGTTGTTTCCTTCAATTTTACTTTCCCTCAGATCAGCTAATTCAATCCATTAATTTAAACTCACACTGTTCTGTGAATCCTTCCATTTTCTCAACTCCTCACACACTCTAATACTTTAACCCCTGGTGGTGGATTGGGAAGCAGATGAGGGCATTGCCTCAGTAATTGGAAAGACCTTCCGAAACATGCAGATGAAGCAGGGTGAAAAGAAGAAAAAGTGGAAATACTCCATATTCCAGACCATATTCCTAATTATCTGTTCTTCTATTCCCTTTTTCTTGCTCTGTCGGGGTTACACTGGTACATTGGGGGGCTCTTTCTACTGTTCATGCTGGCTTCTGTATAATTAGGTGTAGTGCATATGATTGGATAGGGACTGATGCTCACGTGAAGGCCTGAGTGGAGGGGGTTAAAAGCAAAGCTGGGGTTTTGATGAGAAGGTTAAGAGCACTGTCAGGCGGTGTAGGCTAATGTTAGAACAAAAAATTAACTAATTAGATTAAAGGATTAACACCATTAAGCAATTAGGAATGCTACTATTATTTATTATGGAAATAACTTGGTAGGGTATTTTTGGGGTATGGGATATGAAGATCGCCTTTGACACAGTACATCTTCACCTGCAACAGCTCAACAGAATAATAGAAACAATAGAAGCAGTATATTGTTAACAGCACTTTGTTAACAATTGTGTTTCAGATTAATACTGACTAAAAATGATCCAGCAGTCCAACGCGTCCTTGTTTCTTGACATCAATTAATTGTCTCAGGAAAATGAGAGTCTGTCTTACTGTTTAACTTATATATTTTGGTGGCACTATTTAAGTTGTTGAGAGGCTTTGTTTTGGTGTGGAACCACAATATCTTTTTTTTTCTTTTTTCTTTTTTTCCAAATTTGGACACTGAATTATGTTGCTTCCAAATCTCAAATCTACTCAGTAATTAAATTGCAAACCTAAGTCATGAATTTTCAAGTTTGTAACAGTGTGTATTTCATGCTGTTAAATTCCATTGGTTGGGATTGAGTTTGTTGTTGTTGTTGCTGTTGTTATTTACCTCGTAGTGAGGAGTGGGTTAAGTAACTTACCTTTGAACCAGAGGGTTGCAGCATTGATCCCCAATCCTGTCATTTACTGAAGTGTCCCTGCATCAAACTCTGAACCCAGCATTGCCAAGTGCAAAAACCCATTGTGTCGGTAAGGGCATCCAAGGTAAAACCTATGCCAAAACCACTGTGGTAACTCCTAAAAAGGGAAAAAACAAAAAAGAAGTTTCTGTCTTACTTTGTCTCCATATTTAAAAATTTAGCTGAAATTGGATAATTGTGTAGCTCAAATGAGCGCTGAAAATTTTAAAGAAAAAAGAGTTCAAATCTAAGATTTTTGGCTGACCAGTAAAGGTATGATGTCTCCTGTCAGTCCTGATCCTGCCTCACTGTCACAACCATCCACTTCTGACCTCCAGCACTTACATTTAGCATCAGAAGCTGAAATGCATCGCTTGCCTAGGGGAAAGAAACAAAAGAGCAGACCTCCTTAAGGTGAAGAAGAAACTGAAAAGCCTTTCTTCCAAACCCTTTAATAAAATATCTGGAGGCAAATATTTAATCTTATTTAAACAAGTGGCTACCACACTGAAATGGCTCACAAATATCTAACCGTTGTGGTGAGGTGAAGCTCAGGAAACTGATGTAACATTGTCACTTGAGCAAAGTCTAGAGTTGCAACTAGTCGCAGATGTTTAAGAATGGTGAACAAACTGTATTTTTGATATGAAATTACAGGGGAAGCATATCCTGTGTTTTTTATGTACCATTAGCTCTATCCCTGGTCTACATGACAATTTAGCACCCAGTGTTTTATTTGTTATATATCATTGAGGCCATATCAAATTATCTTGTGAAACATAGGAAAGTTACTTATTCATTTATTTAAAAACTTACAGTTCCATTTTTATGTCCTCCTATTGTGTGTTCAAACATAAGATCTTTTATGCATTTATTAGAAACTGTAATATATAGAAAATAACCAGCAGGTACTAGCCTGCTGATAAAATTCAGTGAGTTCAAATGTAATGCTGAGTCTTCATCAAAGTCTAGATGCCAAATTGACTCGTGTGAGTGGTACCTATGGAGTGGCAAAAGTATGAGATGATCCCAAATTGCAAGAAATTGCATCACAGAGTGAGCCATTTATTGAAGTATAGTCGCCAGTCTCCATCCAGGCTGTCTTGGACCCCAGTTTTGGGCTTCATCTTTCTGTAAGGGACTGAATGGGGCAAGAGAATGTGCAATGTTAGAAGCACTTGTCTGATTTGTTTTATGACTCATTTTTATCAATTTACTAATGACACAACTGCTTTACCTATTACAAATACAGTACAAACACAGCAGATTCAGTTTTAGATTGACTTCAGTTAGCTTTTGCATCCTGTGTTGGCATTTACTCATTTGTTTCCTTTGTGCTGCTTATGCTTTCAATAGTCTCTTCCTTTGTTGCAATTTGGAAACCTCCTGTTCTTTCATTAACTGAACTTCTTCTAATGAAACAAGATGATTCTGGTTCTGATATTGGAATCTGGTGAATTTGATAAATTCAACAGATTCCAATCACAAATCTTTACATTTTAGAAATTTCCTTGCTAAATATTAGAGATGAAAGCTGGGTTTAAAATGTATGTCTTTAATGTTGGTCTACATTTCAGCATTACTTCTTGGGCCTGTTGAGTCTAATTCTGGCAGTTTAAACCACAGATTATCTCACAGGACTGTTGGCCATTAGTACGTTCTGTTAATAGAGCACTGATCCTGATGTAGCTGCAGCAGCCTGCAATGCGCTTCCTAGCATTACAGGTAATGTCATTTTATGTTAATTTAATCGGTTAAAATCACCAGGAAATAAAAGATGTATATTTGTGTTTGTGACTTTGCAACTCGTTAGCTTGGGAGATCATCAGAGTAATTTGTTTGCAGAGACATAGTCAAGTTCACTCAGAGCTCAGATTAACTGTGAAGTGAACTCAACATTCAGTAAGTGATTTGGCTTGTAGTATTCACCTGAGTTTTTCATCTTTTGTGACCCCATGCACTAAAGACAGCCCATCTTATGAAAGAAATGGGCAATGTGAAGTTTTCACCACAATGCAGGTCGAAGGGAAGGCCCAACAGAGCTATCAGCCCAACAGTGGGGACAGAAGAGATTTCTCTGTGAGCGAATTGTGGCCAGGGGCTATTAGCACCTTTAAGGCTCAGCCCAGCATTGCTAAATAGTGTGAAAATGTCAAATGAGACTCAGTCAGAGGTTAAGGATAAGGATTTGCCCAAGAACGCTCAAAACACTTAGCCAGCCAGCTCCTCTGCATACCACAATGAGAAGAATTAAAGCAATAATAATCTCATATTATGTTAGAGAATGCTACTGTTTATGTTTCCCTGAAGTGTAAACAGAGAAAAATAGCTTGCACATCACTCAGTGGCATTTAGTATCAGAGTGGGACATAATGGGCACAAAATTATGTCATAGTCCATTATTTTAACAAGAAGCAACCGTAACCTTTTTCCAGTTAGATGTAGTTCACTGATCCACTTGATGACAAAGGCATCATGTGGATGAGGGAAGAAGTGGCAAGCATACAGCTGTGAGGCTTTAGAAAGTAAGCCTTGTTCCTTTTGTTATCTAGGAAAACCTTGAAAACTTACAATGTTGTTTGTTTTTTTGTTTGTTTGTTTTTTTTTTGGGGGGGGGGGTTGTTTTGTTTTTTGCCTTCTTACTAGAAACTACAACCAAAAGCAGCAGAATATGGAATATACTTGTTTTTTTTTATTGCTAGTCAGTGAAAGTTATACCACTGTTGAAACAGTAACCGCTATGGATGGCCATTTATATCATAATAACCGCCATCTCTACATTCTCCCAAAATGTTGAACTGCACATGCACAGTAATGGAGGGCACTGCAGTTTAGATATTTGGTAAACTTGTGAAATAACTGAAACCTTTGATGAGTTTTTTTGTAGTATACTATTATGATAGTTATAGCTATAGTTATAAACTTATCCATTTACAAACTCAATTCCAAAAGAATTTGGACACTGATTACAATATAAATCAAAGCAGAATGTGGTGATTTTTAAACCTCCCAAACACATATTTTACTCCAAAAAGAAAAAGCATCAAATGACAAAAAATTGACACATTATACGAACTTCATGAAAGGTATCTCATCCTATTAAATTTGATGGGATCAACATGTCTCTAAAATACTGGCACAGGGTCAACAACATGTTGGTAAACTAATTAGTATTAAAAAGACATAGCTAGAAGAAAAAATGTATCTACTAATTGGTCTAATTGGTAACATTAATAACATGACTGGATACAAAAAGAGCATCTTAGATGGGCGAAGAAGTAAAGTTGTTCAGGCAGCCATAAATCATTGAAAATTTGCAATAATGTACAAATTGTGAAACAATTCCAAAATAATTTTCCTCTACAGTAAATTGTGAAGATGTTGAATATGTCATCATCTACACTACATATCATCAAAGGATTTTAAGAATCTTGCAGAAATCTCTGTATGCATGTGACAAGGCCTAAAATCAGTATTGAATGCCTATAATCTTTGTGCCCTTTGATGGCATCGTAGGAAGAACAGGTGTGGTTCTGTAACTCAAATCATGGCTCAGGCAGGTTTCTAGAAATTGGTAACTAAGAACACATTTCGTCATGCCTTCCATTAATATAGTTTAAAGCTCTGTCATGCAAAGAAGAAGTCACATGAGAACCTGATGCAGAAATGCTGCCATTTATTCTGGGCCAAAGCTCATATAAAATAGACTGAGGCAAAGTGAAAAACTCACCTGCTTAAGAACACTAGAAATTTGGATTCTGCATCCTCTGGACTAAAGACAACAGGAACCATCCAGCTTGTTGTCAGTGCTCAGTTAAAAAGCTTGCATCTCTGATGGTATTTGGTTCACTTCACTTCAATTCAGTTTATTAATCCCCAAAGGGAAATTATATTTTGCAGTAGCTGTCAGTAATAAGTCTCTTTAAAGTCATTGAAGATGATGATAGGTGAGGGTGTGAATGGTCTCTGACAGAAGACACTCTGTTGTTGTTATTGTTACTGAATTGTTAAAGGGGTTAAAGTCCTTTATGTTTTAATGGGGGTGTATGAGCACTGGTGGAATCAGCAGCCTTCACGTCTGGAAAGGAAACAGCCATGATGAAAACAACTGTATACACAGATTTTAGAATAACAAGCTCTCATCGGGGACGGACTTGCACCTTTTAGTAAAATCTATTGTTATTTAAGATCAGCACCCTATTTTTATGTTTGTCTGTTTTAGAGATCGGGTACTGTACAGATAGTTAGCAACCATATTAGTATTTTTTTTTAATTTCATTTTCCAAAAACACACACATACTTTGCAAACGCTACAACCCACTAAAACGGTAATAGCAAAAGCTCTGTGGTGCATCCCTCCCCTGGTTAAGCCACCTACTGCAGCTAAAGAAGGCTCAAAACTTCCCCTCTTGCATATTCTACCATGCTGCTCTTATCACCAAACCACTGGGCCATAGAGGGCTAATAGGATTGTGGCTCACAGAGAAAGTGCTATGCTCACCAAGCAGAGTAAGGGCTGAGACATGAATGTGAACGGCCCCTGCAGCTGTCCAGCACCATGAGCAGAGAGGAGAAGGAAGGTTGAATGTGCTCTCCTTGCTCCATAAATAACTGTGCTAAATTGCAGGCTTTGGAGGGTCAGTGGGACACTGGTCTGTCAATGTAGTGTATATCTAAAGGCCTAGATAACCTATAATCCTGCATCCCAGAAAACGAACAGCGCAGCAGTAACAGCAAAATGTGTTTTCTATAAAAAATTCTATAAAGGTGTAGGATTTTATAGATCGTAGACAGTGTGTGAGTGGTAAACTCCTTCCTTAGCTGGCTGGGGCCCAACTGCATCATAGCATTCACTTTGTACTCCGAGGAAGTAGATGAAAGCAGTTCTGGGCCAAATAGGGATGGATGGGGAAGGTAAGGATGAGGGAGATGGGGTGGGGGTGGGGGTTACCATGATCATCAGCATCCCGTGATTATGATGGAGGCAGCAAAAGGCACAGCAGGTGGGGTAAAGCGGAATGGCCGTAGTGGCTGATTGACTCAAATTAGAGTTTGTTTTATTTTTTCCTACATAATGGTTACACATAATGTTTGTTCCACACTAAGTACAAAAGGGCATTTTAATTGCTGAGAAAAAAGCCTTGTTCACAGTTAATTTGCTGTACCAGATGACACTGGAATGATGGGAAATGACTAGTAATTTAGCGTACATGTAGGACTTGCATGTAGTACCAAAACAGGCTTGTTTGCCTTGAGCATATAAGCGCTGTATTTGGGCATGTGAAAGGTTTCCTGCTAATGTCCAACTGAGTAAATTAAAACAAATATGGCTTTTTTTTTCTTATTGAAAAAAACTATGTTATGTTTGCTGTTGTTTGTCATCCATCATATTTTCAGAGTTTGTAAATTATTTTTTCACTGATTGTTCACAACTTGTGGACCAGCCAGAGTCTATTCTTCTTACACCATGGCATTCAGTCTCAAACACACCATGCATTGCAGTAATGAGTTTGGCTGGAACAAAATTGTGCTTGCAGTATTGAAATTTCTTAAAATAAAAGACTGAAATGTCCCATTTACATAAGTACTTAGACCCTTCAGTCACTACTTGATGAAAGCATTTTTGGCAGCAACGGCAACCCCAGGTCTCTTTAGGAATAATCCCACAAGTTTTCCACACCTTCCCTTGGGAAGTATTTATCTTGGTAGAATCCTGCAAGCACTGCCAAGCTGGATGTTGGTTGGGTCACTCCAGATTTATCCAGTTTTATTTGACGT
Source organism: Zenarchopterus dispar (assembly GCA_028564865.1). NCBI lineage: Eukaryota > Metazoa > Chordata > Actinopteri > Beloniformes > Zenarchopteridae > Zenarchopterus > Zenarchopterus dispar. The sequence continues at coordinate 14,850,333 of JAOWBL010000007.1, read as the reverse complement.
CACTCCTATACTTTCTTGGTGATTGTTACCTTTCCTCTAACCCAAATAGAATCAAAGCCCCTATCACAGAAAGGCATCCTAAAAGAATAATATGGCCAAAGTGAATTATTGTGCTAATAACAATGTTATTTTTTCTTATTTGTTTTTCTAAGACAGATATGATTAAATAAAAGAGACATCTACGATTTAATCCAGTGTGAATGTGCCATTTCAGAAATTTGTAAAGTAAAATTTCCACCGCAGATTACCTATCCTATTTCAGTAAACGCTAAAGTCACCAGATTATTTTAATCTTGTGCGAATGTAATGTCAGTACTTCACCGCTGTGGGGGCAGGAATCATTTTATTTAAAAAATGATCTTTTCTTGCTCTTTTCCAGCATAAATATGGCAGATGCAGTACATAGAGTAATATATATTTTAGCCTACATCCAACACATATAGTGTATTGATCTGACATTTGGGGTGGATAAACATAAAGAAGTTAAACAACATTAAGCTTCACAACAGCAGAAGAGTTTTGCTTTGATTTTTTTTTCATCATTTGCTTTCTATTCAAAATATACCATTTTAATTTGATTAGTAATCTTAAGTCAACAACTGTGTTTACTGCCATCATTACTTCAGAATTGCAAATATTCTGAAAAAGTCATCAACAGTCTGGTGATGGAATTTGACTTTTGATCATTTGAAAGGCAGAAGCATTATATTACCATGTAGGAATATAATGTCTTTCCACATGGTAATATAATGTCTACTCAAATGTGATCAATCTTAAAATGCAAATGCATAAAATTAAGGGCTTATTCATGGCAAACAAGATTGTCAGTCAATGTCATGGGTCTCTCCAAGGACATATGTCTGCGTTCCCTCTGTTTGCTGAGTTCTAATTTATTTCTTGTCAAGCTTGATGAGATAAAGTGATGAGTGGTAAAAGATGGCTGTCAGGAGGAGACGGGGTCTTTCTTCTTGACTCCTTTCGTTGGCTATCAGGGGTTCTGATCTGGCTGAGAGCATGCCTGTCACACAGAGGGTCAATAGTCCTCACACTACTACAAAATCTTTTTTTGTTCTGTGACTGACACAGGCTCAGCATACACATAGATGCTATTGAGGGCTGAATGTCTTCATAGGATAAAGGATTTGAGAATTTCCTATATAAAAGTGAAACAAAATCATACATACAAAAAAGAAAGAAATTCATAATTATCCTTACGACACTGAAGAAGTACACTAAAAGACAAACTGCTGTGTTATGGTCAGATTTAACTCAACTCAATTTAGTTTGGTTTAGTAATAATTTATTGATCCCCAAAGGCAAATGATATTGTTGCAGTAAAAAGTTAATAAGTCTCTCAATAGTGTAAAGTTACAAAAGAGCATCATAGCTGATTATAGCTGTGGGCATGAACAGTCTCTGCCAGTATCTATTGCAGTGAATTTGAAAAAGCCTCCAACAAAAGACATTCTGTTCTTTAATCACTGTGTTGTGTGAAGAATGTGTTGTCCATTATGTTTAGCAACTTATGCAATATTATTCTTTTCACAATAAGTCCCTGGGGCACTAGAGCAGTCCCCACAATGGAGCTAGCCTTCTGTATCAATTTGTTCAGTGTCTTGAGTTCAGTGTTGTTTTCCCACTGCAATCTGTTTTACAGGTGAGAATTCAGTATTTGTAGTTTTCTACCACCACCACCACCACCTCTTCTCCCAGGATGGATACAGTATACAGCTTATTACTGGTACTCCTAAAATCCACAATCATCTCCAATGACATGTTCACATTTAAGATAAGATGATTGTTCCCACACCATATCACTATGCACTTCTCCCATCTAGCACCAAGACCCCCAATCCACCCACCCACACCAGAAGAGTATTTCTGGAGATAACAAGGCTTGTACTCAAAGTCTGAAGTGTACAGAGTGAAGATAAATGGTGAGAATACAATCTCATGTGGTGCTCCTGTGTTGCTGACCACCCACTCAGACACAACTTGTGACTCACACATCCCACTCTGTGGCCTCAAAGCAAACCTGCAAAGTTTCCTTCCCTTCTTGGGACCACCTCCTCACAGTTCTCTTGATCAAAGGTTGCATGTCAACAAAGGGATTGTAGGTGGACAGGTAGCATGTTTTCATCTGCCTTACCAAGTGTGGTTGTAAATCTCCAGAGACTTCTATGAATCCTTTGGTGTATTGGATTTGCCCCCTTGTGTCATGTTGTTTTCTGTTGCTCCTTTCATTGTGTATGGAGTTTTGACTCTTCTGTTCTTGTCCTTTTCTGTTTAGTCCAGATATTTCATTCTATTCTGTCTTGGATTTTTGGTTTCTTGTTATCCCAGCTGAAACAGCACCTGTGATCTGAGGCGGTTTGTGGTGCTCCTCATGCTGCACCAGCTAAGTCATCAGCAGTGCCTCAGCCCAGGTCTGAACTTTCCTCAAAGCTTCATCAAGCCACATCATAAATGGGGTCAGCAGCATCTCATGATAGAATGTACACCTCTACCAGAATGAATCCAGGTGAATGCTTGCTCCAGATAATATGATATCTGGGGTACAGAGTTGCTCTAGAGACATTCACAATTATACCATTTGGTGTTTTCACATTAGAGGTTTTATGGCTATCTACTAACACATACGTACGTGAAGGACACACATACTAACACATATGTATATGAAGGACAGAAGGTTGCCCTACTGCATACAGCATTAGCAGTCCGACAACAAGGGTTTTACTCATAAAACCTGCTCTTTTATTAAAGGGATTTACAGATTAATGCAATTAAAAACACTATAAAAGCACAATGTGTCATTCGAATTTGTAATTCCGTCCCAAGTTATGATAAGATAAAGAGTGGACTTTAAGGGCTTATTTAATTAAAAAAGCTAGCCAGGTAGAAATATTGAGAAATATGAAACTCAAATGTGAGGATAGCACACTGCTAAATCAGCCTCCTCCCTGTAAGCCTTGGCAGGCTGGATGAAAATCCACATCCTCACTGGTGCCTCTAATTAAGACAATGAAACCCACGCAGCCCCAAAGACTCCTGCACTGCCACTGCAATGGCAGCAGAGATGCAGCCCTGTATAACAGTATATTATTGTAGTATGCAGGTTCAAATGACGATTCAAATGACAAATAAGCTGGGGTGGCTGTCATGTGGTAGTTACTGTCACATTCTTCATTTCTATATTGAAATAATAGTATTAATAATAATAAAAGAAGGTTTAATGTGTGAATTTTCCCTTTTTGTTTTGCACAGCCTGATGTTTTGATGGTCACTTCAACATCTGAGGTTAGTTGAGATCATCAAAAATTCCTGCTGTCTTTGCACAAACATCTCTTCTTTTTACAGATATGCTTTCCAGCCTGTCACAAGAAAGGCAGTTATCTTTTCCTGTGCTGAATTTTCCATCTATTGTCTGAATGTTATACTACCCTGATCTGTGAAGTAACACTATGTCTTTGATATCCTTTAGCTTTACAGTTAGGTGCCTCTCCATATTTTTCAGTTTATATATTAATTCTTCTTTTCTCTCTTCTGTTTTTTTTCTGGTCTGTCTCTCCATTCCTCTCTCATGTGCTGAAGAAGATTCAGTGCACTTTGTCACCCGGTGAGCTTCTGCTTCAAAACACACAATCCTGTTAAGAGCTGGCACAATCACATCCATTTGCTGCCAATCAAAATTCTGTATTGCGGTTTTTTCACTGATATAATGAGCATAATGTTGTACATAATGAGACATGTTTTTATGTCTACCTGGTGCAGTATGTCATGGAGCACTGCCATCCTGATGAAGCACCCAAATATGATTACCTTGTTTTCCAGTTTTGAATAAGTGTGTTTGAGCCTAAGCAGCAAGAGACTGATTCTATTGTAACAAAGTGATGGGCTTTTCTAATAGGAGCCAACTGTCTGATCAGGATTCAGCAGGTGTTCTGTGTAGAGGGGACTGACGTTTTCTTGGGACCATCCATCAGAGCTAAATGGCAGATGGCTTTCTCTGTGGCCAGGCAGGAAGCACACTAACACAATTGCTGCAAAAACACAGGGAGCATCCTACCTGCTGATAATCCACTTATGCACAAACCAAGATGCTTTAATCTGCCTGCTCCTTTCCTGCACACCCCTTCACCATCCGACAAGGCCAGGCTCCATGCTGGAGAATCACCACTGATCCACTGCACGTATGTGCTCAAGCTGAGCACTGACAGGTCATGTTTTAATGAATCGTTAATTATTATCGTGTGAGAAAGGAGGATCATAGAACAAATCTAAATCTTAAAATTCACCCCATCAATCTGACTAAAGAGGCAGAAGTAGTGCTGTTGAAGGTGAAGGTGACATGTTGCTTTAGGCAAGACCAAAAATGAAATTCTACAAAATATGAATGAACTTTTGAAGGAAGTGTGATACATGCTCCATGGTGTCTGGGGCTATACCAGCTGCCTTTGGGGCAGTGTGACTCCTGGAGAGGCCACTAGTTCATTACAGGGCTAGACAGAAGCAGGTACACTCATATTCACGCCCGCAGTCAATTTAGACTCACTAATCAGACTAAAATGCATGCTTTCGGACACTGAGAGGAAGTCAGAGTGCCCAGAGAAATGGCATGGGAGAACATGTAAATGGCACACAGATAACCCTCAGTAAGGATTTTAATTTGAAACTTCTTGCCGCACCACCATACAACTGTGCTGTAATGACTGCTGCTTCTATGCGAAATATATCAACTCATATAATCCTTCTCTAATATAGCCACAGACAAAACACTGTCATGTATTAGAAACTGTTAATAACACTGAGCCATTCTGTCACTTATTAACATTTATTAAAGCCATTTTTCAGCCGTTCCGGAGATCCTGACTTCCAATTTATCCCATAAATCCCATCAATATATGTGTGACAAACTTCTATCTCTCATGTCAGTCTTTTCCTCATGTTCCCCTCTTGCTCGTCTCAGAGCCAGCATCAGCTTCACTCTTCCTACTGTCAGAAGGCAAAAAAAAAAAAAAAAAAAAACGGTGCTGGTTTAAACGGCCTCCTGCAGCGTGCACTGTTAGGATCTGCTCAGGGCTCTATCAAACTGCTCAAGCAGCCTGTGCCACTGCTTTATGAATCTATAATCATGCCATCTTATATTAATGTAAGGTTTTTTCAAGTGGAGTGTTTGTGTTGTCTTAACTCTCCAGTGAACTAACATTCTTTTTTTTATTATGAATATTTTCTGATGGCACAAATTATTATGACGGAAACGCTGGCTGTTGTTTAAATTTTATTTTATTTTATTTTTCATTATTTGTAAAATAATGGGATTAAATTAACATCACTCCACAGAAATCCAGATTAAATAGTACAAGGTGTAAGTGTTGCAAACAACCAAAAGTACTGTGTTATCATCTGAAAACCTTCCTGATATATCAATGATCTAAATTTACTTATGATAGTTAGCAATTACTATCAGAATTACTGAATTACTAACCCTGAAATGAGAATGAACTAAATGCATTACTTGTTAGAAAATTAATCCGTTGTATTGTACTGCAATGCATATCTATTTCTACTATGAGAAACAAACAAAATAAAATCAGTTATTTTTTTACTGTATCATTCTTCTTAATAAACACTTCTAGATTTCTATGTAACCTATACATTTATCAGAATATTGAAAGTACTCTTCAAATGATAAGCATGAAAGTAATTAATTTGAGTAATATATTATGCTTGTCTTCATTTTCTCATCGTGTGTAATTTCATGTGCTGATTTCTAATTAAAATCTGGGTCCAGGACTCTTACATGAAAACCTGGGCATGGAGGTGTATCAGGTCAGAACCTGGAAGTCCCACAGGAAGTCATTAAATATGAAGATGAAATTTGATTGAGATCTGTTGCCAGGTTGTTTCTGTTGATTGGGCCTCATTAAAACAACACAGGCTTATTTAGGCTGAGCAGGTGGGTGTTATGTTCCTTGCTCTGCTCCTGAAAGGTCTGCTGGGTTGAAACTTTGCCCAGATCAAAAACAGATTTATAGCATATTTCATTTTCCGTATCCCGGTGTGCCGAGCCGTACATGCTTGTGAACTCATCCATTTAACAGTCTGAATAACGAGTTGTCCTCTTCCCTCAAAGCACGATCACTGGAGCTCTACGGGGAGGAGGTGTCAGAGCGGAATAAGAGCAAGAAAGAATGAACAATTAGTGTAGAGTGGTGGAACAGCTCCATGACAAGGGAGAGGCGAAGGGGGAGGGAGCCATGAAAGAGGCCAGGTGCAATTTTGCATCCTTCCTGTCAGAGAGCTTAAAAGGAGAGCAGAGGAAGAGCGTTTAGCTCCAAGGGATGCATGCAGAATGCTGACCACAGGTTGGAAGAATCAACGATTCAGGGTGCGTCTCATCTCTCTGCCCCACTGAGGGGGGGTATCTGCCAAGTGAAAACTATTGCCAGAATTTTCTGAGGTGCTTGGAATACCGACAAGGAAAATCAGGTCTGGAGGATGAGAGTTGACCTTGATCACAGCAGCTGTGATGACTGTGAGACTCCATGCTAGTGAAAAGAAAAACACACCATAAATGAGCTTCTTTTTTAAAAAAAATGCATACTAACTGTTAAGAGCTATACATAAACAAATCTTCTTCATACAATTGTTTCACTGTGTTTGTGATTTGTTTTCATTATATAATACCTTTGCAAACACGTAAATATAACCTACATTTAAACTATCTCAGTTACTCACACAAATAGTGAACCGTTGTAAATCTTTTGTCACTGTGCCAACTCCTTCACATCACACATTTGTCCTCCTCAGGGAATGCTGTTGTGTTACTTTACTGACTATATTTTTGAATTCTGTACATTAAAACAAGAACACTATGTTGATTTTTAAAAGAACTCCAGAGTCTAACCTTTGAATTCTTGTTGATGTCATCTTTGCACACCTTTCCTCCTTTTTGCATGGCATGTACATAAAAATAAAAAGCTGAATTATTATGGCATGAAATGTATTTAGTAACTAAATATTTGATGATTAGCTTTCTTTTTTTTTTTGAAAGACAAAAAGTTCTTGTATATTTAAAAAACAAACTCCAACTTCTTTGCAATATTTCCAATAAAAAAAGTGATCTATTGCTAAATTCTTCTAGAAACTCTACAATGACTCCAGATGTGGAGTAAAATTTAATGGTCTTGTAAATTCAGATGGCTTGTCTCTGATTGTCACGAATATAAAAACTTGACCAACTAATTAGCAGATAGTCTTATAAGCTTTTTTTGTCTTGAAAGGGTTGACCTATTTCTCCCAAGGGCAGTAGGTTATGGAAGGACAGCAGTCCTCCCACTTGATATTAGTGACTATTCTAAATTACATCTATTATGACAATTCAAATTGAATGCATTTTACATAATTATGTTCTATTACAGAAAGCTGGCAAGTTTAGGTTAAAAACACTAAGATATACTCAGTGCAACTGTAGATTTTTGATCATACCATTAAGCTGAGACACACTTTTAGTGTTAAAAGCTTTTCATTCTGTCAATGTCTCTTGGATTTCTGCTGTATATTTGGTTTCTATTCACAAAAAGGTTCTCAGGTTCTTCTTAAGAGGTTATTATTGTGTAGCACAGCTAAGAGACATAGCACAGCTAAGTCTCTGGTGTGAATGCTTGGTGTTTGTCCGTCATTGATTAGCAGGTCTGTTAAGAGCATGCCATAACATCTTGATTTACTGTGGAGATGAGTGCCATGTTCAATAACCACCCTCTGCTTTCACAGCCAGCATCTTTTTCCTTGTCTAAAGTACGCAAAACTTTGTCCTTCATTCTTTATTGATATTTGAGCTCTAAAAGTCAATATCAGCCATTTATTTGTCCAGTCACCAGTGCTGAGCATTTCTCAAAATAAAAAAACAAGGTCAAATTGTTGTTTAAAGTTAAAGTAAAGCTTGTTGGCAACATGATTCTAGAAAACTTTCCTATTTCATAAGTACCCGAGATGAAAACAAAAAAATAAGAGTATATTCTACAAAATAAATGTCTTTTTCTTGGTGCTTGACAGTCAGAAATAATGACAATCCAAAAGACTAATCATGCCAAGTAAGACAATACACAGCTCACAAAGCTGCTTATCCTCACACTGACTCTGTAATTGTATTGATTATGTTGGAGACCTTAACCAGTCCACCAATGGGGACTGACAGGTTAGAGGACACGTAATGGCATGAGGACACCTGAAAATACCCCTTATACTTCTCATTAGTGGACAACTGTAGATAACAAATGGACTGCTAGCTGTGCCAGTGGAAGGTTGTGTCTTCCCTTGCAAGACTTTCTTTCTGCATTGTTCTAAATACAACACACTGAAAACGTTAGAAGAGATGAACAGCGGTCTGATAATGTTCACAACAGATAAACAAGAACATTTTTTTGAAAGTTACTTCACATATTTAAAGTGAAACCATTAAGAACATTTATTTTTAAGTTTATACAAAAAAGAGTGGCTAATAAAAGTGAATGTATCTAAAACTCAGACTCTCTGTCCAATAGAGCCTCCCTCATGGTGCCAAAAACACAAGATATCTTGGGGTGCCCTGTGAAGTGTGTCATTTTAGCAGTTAAATAGAAGTGCAAAAGCTCCTCTGTGGAGTTAAGGTCAAGACTCTGTGGTGGCCAGTCTGTGTGTGTAAATAACACCTCTTGCTCCTTAAACCACTTATTCACATTTTGAGCTTGATGAATCTTTGTCCATCCATCCATTATCTTCACCCACTTGTTCCTATTCCGTGTCACCGGGGTCTGCTGGAGATAATCCCAGCTATCTTTGGGCCAAAGGCACGTGTACACCCAGGACACACACTTCTATCTGCAATTTAAAATCCTCAATTGACTTGACTTATATGTTTTTGAACTGTAAGAGGAAGCTAGACTACTCAGAAAATCCCCCACAGGCACAAGGAGAACGTACACACTCCACACAGAAAAACTCCTGCCAGGATTTGAATCAGGAATTGTCTTGCTGTGAGGTAAAGGCGCAAACCAGCAAGCCACCATGCTGTCTCCTGGTATTGTCATCTTGGTAAACACCATAGCTTGTAGAAAAGAATGGACAAAGCATCAGTCACATGACCCACCAGCTTTGAAAGAGGGGTTTTAAAGCCTCTTTTTCATCGTACTGTGTGACACCATATTACCTGTGAAGCCAATGAGAAAACACTCACCATATATTAACCAAAGTTAGCTGTGGCTACCAGTTCCTTCAGCTGATCCCCGCTGAAATAGCTGCAGAGCTGCTGGTAGATGAGGTTGAGGAACTGATAATGATTAAGCAGCGGCTGAACCAACTGTAAATCAAAAGGCTACACCTCATATTACAAATAAATTTATTGCTTGATATAAATTGACTTGATGTGGTAAAAAAAATTCACCTCCCTCTGAGTTGTCATGGATGCAAAATCAGGAGATAGAGAACAAAATAATTTTTTAAGATAGACTGTAAATTTGTTTGTTTCCACTCCAAAGTTGGACATTTCAACACGGAGGCCAATGGAGATTGACAGCTTTTACAGCTAGCCTCTAGCAGCCAGTCATGGAACTGCAAGAAACCTTACTTGGTCGGCACTTGGAAAACACCCATGTCATCAGGGAAGAAAAAAAATGCATTTATTGATGGAGACACCTGTTTTTCAGCATATACAGATAGTCAGCTGGAAGTAGACTACATGGCCTTGTTCTATTTTCCATTAGTCTTATTGTTCAGTAGTTTTCATAAAGGGGAGATTATCTAAAAAACTTTCACTGTAGGCTCTTGAGTAATTAAATCCAGGTGATGATTTTTTCCCCCACAGATCGTGTTAGTTGTAAGGTCGTCATGGACCAGGCTTGATGCAGCAAATCCACATATGATCAATGATCAGGCAGGAATGGGGAGAGTTTAAATGCTGATTTAAGTCCTTGGGCTCTTTGTCATACTCTTTAAGCTGTTTGTGAGCTGTTTTTGCAGGCTAGGGCACTTGGCCTTGCTGGGGAAAGCCAATGTTACTTTGCAAAGCACAGAAATGGAAGAATATGATCAATGTTTAATGTTGTGGCAGATTAGCTTAAAGTTCAATTATCCATTTGCAGTGACTGAGAAGAAAGTCAAGTTTCCAGTCCTCTCCTTTGGGGACAACAGCAATAATACTATGTTAATCTGTTAATGTGTTAATATTTAGCAGGAATAAGAATAACCCTGAGTAAAATAATATTTCAATATTCATCTAATCACTGCCTTATTATGTTGTTTTCAACACACTGTCATGTAAACAGAATTATCTGATCACCTTGAACTGAATAAGGTCATATTCAGAATGAGCAATAGTGAAATTATTTCTGTGGAGTTTTCTGATCTCAACTTCCTCTTATATTCTGTGTAAACTTTATCACTCTATATCTAACTAGAGTTCCTGCTAGATCTTGCAACACATATTGTTTTTTTATGATCTAGGATCCAGCAGAGTCAGAACAGATTGGGCAAAAAAATAAGATACACTTTTGAGGTCAGGAAGAAACTCAAGTAATGCTCCATGATTTGAGCGATATGAATATAATAAAGGCTTTTGATAGGCGCAAACACTCCAGAGGCACAGAGACACATAATTTCCACATTAATCAACACTGTTCTGGAGCATGCCAACGGGAATATAAATGTAATATTCCATCTGCATCTGATGTAAACATCCTAATCAGAATGCTTTTCTACTTAGAATAAAGTGAATAGTCTCGATGTTATTGTGCATGTAAATTTAGCCAATGGCACATGGTCAGCTACAAAAACAAATGAAATGTGTTAAATCAAAAACTTTTTTGTCTACATGCTGGGAATTTATCCTTGACTCCATCTTGAACAAAAAATAAGACTTTTCTTTCGTAAAGCAACAAAGCTTTCAGCAGATGCTCTTTGGAAATCCCTAATGAATAAATGACCATGCAAATGCTGTCTGACTCAAGAACATGGTGCTACCAAGCCTGTGAAATAAAAGCGCAAAGAAGGATTCATCAGTGCCGCTATGGGCAATAATAATCTTTGTTTCTGTTAACATATAGTCTCTGTAAAACTGAGACCTTGAACCACCACACTACCTCTGACATACTGCTCATGCAGTTTACCCACTCATCTAAAGCAGCTTGTTAGGCACTGAGCAAATGCCTAACAACTGCAACAAGATGCACAGAACATAAACAAGTTCTGTGGTCTCCCTTCTTTCTCATTATGCATTTCCTCCATCCTTTCTATTACTCATTTGCACCATATCTTGCACAAAAACATCTCAGTGTTGTGAGCTACAATAGATGATATGAATGTGATATGACAGAAAGCACGAACATATTAGGAAATAGCTTGATATGTGTAAAAACAGTTTTCGTCAGGAGGCCCAGAAGAAGATCAAAGTGAACAGAAGCTTCTCTTAGCCAGGTCTGATGTGGGAACAGGATAGTTGAGCACAGTTCCATGCAGCTGACTCTTAGTGTAGAGAATATTTCATGGCAAGCATCACAGAGCTGATAGTAGAGTTAGCCACGGGGCAGCTTTGACAGACATAAGAAAGAATGTCTATAACAGGGTGTTGGTTGCATTAGTATTCACAGGCATGAGTACAGACCACACAGACACATAGAGTATATCATAAAAGTATAAAAGACATTGTCTAATATAGCAAATAATCTCAGAGAAAGTTTATTATTTGACATCATAAGTTGGTGGGGCTTCTGAAAACTTACTGACCCTTATACAAAATCCCTCACTGGTCTGTTAAAGCACTAACCTTAGAAGCATCCCTTACACTAAATGCAATGCATGCACTTCAAACTTAATGTTACATAAAGCTAAGAAATAGTCAGCTGGTTAATAAGGTGCTTGGTTATGCACCACTTGCTTGACAGTGACACATTGTTATTTGCTTGCATAACTGTGTGATATTAAGCAACGCTGTTAAATGGGTTGTTAGTCTTCCAATAGTTTTAGGGAGGAGTACGCAGCTTTAACTGTGCTGTGATGGACTCTCCAGAGAAGCCAAATCATGTAGTCTTATTATAGAGGAGACAAATCAAGTGTACCAATATCGTCCTTTCAGTCCTACTTTTTCAAGGTTATTTTCAAAGATAGCTCTCGTCTTGGTACAGTACAGCATGTGGGTTGGGCGTTAAGTGAGGCCTGCCACTAGAGACAGCGAGTAACCCTATGCTGTAAAAACTGAAGGGCTTTCAAAGGCCACAGAGAAACAGAGCTGTAGCTAATTTGAACCCCTGGGAAGCTTTGATGGGTGCTGGCTTTTGTCCTAGCGGGATAAAGTCAGGCCACTTTAGTTCTGAGCATGCTGGGCATCGTGCGCAGTGAAGGCACTGTCAGCTTGTGTGTCAGCATTACAGCACTTAAAGGTAATGAGATTTAAGCTTTCTGCTTCATAAAGTATGACCGCCTTGAGAAACCCTTGAGACAATGGTGGCCGTGTTCTGCCTTGAAGCACAAAATAGACTTACATTGTATCAGAATTGCCACATTCCACAGTGAAAAATGATTATAGACTCTGGGGAGGCATGTTCTTTCTGTCAGTGATATTGTGCCCGTCACACAGTTTGTTTTTCCAAAGCCTGCTTACTTGCTACACTTCTGCCTGGAAGAAGGAATATCAGCTTAACAGCATGTTGAATTCAAACTTATAAATCTTTGAAAACACCCTGTTGGCTATGATAACAATGTTTGTTTGCTCTAGTCGGGAGAATTCAAAAGTAATATCATTTAATAAAAACACTCTTACCCTCTTTTTATGTTTAAATGTCCATACTGTGAAAATAAATGCAAACTGGAAGCTGCTACATTGTATCATTTTTATTTAAGCATCTTTAAAATAGATCTTTTTCATACTGTTGTGTAATGAGCTACCTTCAGTCAAGAACTGTCACCATGAATTACTGTCTGACTACCAAGTAGAAGCTGGGCTGCTTTTCAGACGTAACAGAAAAGAAGAACAAAAATTAGAGGGAAAGATCTACATGGTTGAACTATCTTCAGGACTGGCTTTGGTTCCACCTCTTCCAACAGTAAGAATGAGTCCACTTCATTTATGAGGAAACATCTTCCACCTAACTGCATCGCCATGTTGAGACAAGACTTTAACTGCTTATCAAAAATCATTTGATAAGCAGTTGAATAATTGCATCATTCATTTATCTAGTGAAGTTTCTCTCGATTGGTGATTATCCACAACTATCCTCTCCTTTTTTGAATCGACATAAGGTTCTTTATTTCTGACTATAAGTGTCTTAGGAAAGACATATGAAGCAGCAAGTCAGCATCAAAATTTGCTTATTCTGAAGAACTGAGTAGCTACGTGATTTGATGCATAAAAGGTAATGCTTTATATAAAATAGGCCTATCCTAAAAGTTGTGAAAACATAACATGACCTCTATAACTTTTATAAAATCTAAATCTAAAAAAAAAAAACTATCTATCTATCTATCTATCTATCTATCTATCTATCTATCTATCTAATGCTTGGTACTTCTCAAGCTTCTCGTGCTCCTTCTTCTTGATATTGATATCATATGGGACTGCCACATCAATTACCCCTGCTCTTTCTTCTGGAGTTTTTTCGACCACCAGTATGTCCAGTTGGTTAGCCATCACTAGTTTATCTGTCTGGATCTGGAAGTCCCACAACATCTTCACTCTTTCATTATCCAACAAAAGTGGAGGTATCTCCCACCTTTACTTTAGGACTTTCAACCCATATTCAGTGCAGATGTTCCTGTACACTATAACTGCTACTTGGTTGTATGTGTGTGTGTGTGTGTGTGTGTGTGTGTGTGTGTGTGTGTGTGTGTGTATATATATATATATATATATAGATCTTCACTCTTGCTTGTGGCTGACATCCTGGTAGCAAAGCCAATTTTTTCCTTCCTTTCCTTTTGGTCTTGTTTGATCACTCACCAGTGTTCACGCAGATTTATGTTCAATGACCATTTAACAAACTAGAATATACTAACTAAAATGAGTCACAAAAAATGCATATTTGGAACGTGGCATGCCTAATGGTTGCTACACGGGTGATAGTGGTGTGTGAAGTATGCGGTTGTGTTATCCTCTTCCCATATAAGTGCAAAGCAGAACCATCATATGGATGGTAATTGGCTAATGTTTACTTTGCCCTTAGTATATTTCTCCCTTTCACTTGACACATCTGTGTTGTTCATTGGGTCTAAGGGTCTCTGTGATACGGTGTACTTGGTAACATAGTATTTCAGACTGTTTACTTTAGGCTAAGGGCTGTCAGAGTTGTGCTTTGCACTCAGATGTATCTTGGAAATGTCATAAATATTCATTTAGAGCAGCTATAGAAAATAAAATGGAATTCAAATGACTTAAAATAAAGGTTAAGGTTCCTATAACCTATTGAAAAGTAGCTACCTAATGCCCTCTGGAGAGATCATGTGCGTTTAAGTATGTGTGTACATTTGCATGTGTGGTAAATGTAGGAGAGATAGGAATCAGAAGTTTATGGAGACTTATTCCAGGTCCTAAAATGCCAGATGGTAAAACAGCTGAACTGAGTCCAAGGAATAGGCTCACCATCAGTTCCAGTTTCACAGCTTTCATTGAATCCTTATAAAAGTAAAATGGATAAAGCAAGCATGAAGGAAACATGGAAATGAAAGGAAAAAAAAACCAAAACTGTAAAAGTCAAAATAGTTTCATGGCAGAGTAATTTAACTCTGAAGTTCCAGACTTAATAAATCAAATCACAGAACAGTATATATTTGGTATATACTCAGAATGGTGTAAACATTCTTAAATTACCATTTAATAACATATAAATCATGTTTTTATTAATTTATTTTTTAATAGGAAGAAAATTATTTGTCATCTTTATTACAGATGTAAGATTATTATCTTGAAAATTAATAGTGTAGTGTCTTACTGGTTTGAATATGCCTTATTATGTACTTAACAATGGCCATTTGGTGTAGTGCACTTCCCTCTATCCTTCCTATCTTTTTGTGCCCCACTCTAAAATTCTGCAAAATTGCATGTAAAGGTAGTTTCTGGGCAATCACAATAACAGAGTATGATAACTAATGGCATTTAAGACGTAAGGAGAAAAAAAGAAAATATTTCTCCAACAGACGAACACAGAGATAGAGAGAAAAAAAAGAGAAGACAGAGTGTAGCTCCCACAGCCTCCTATCCCTAAACTCTTGGGCAGCAAAACTCACCCAAAGTAACTGGACTACCATCTCAACTGCCTTTTGGAATGACAGTATATTATTTTACAGCTCTATGTCAAACATCAAAAACTAGCTTGTAGAACTACGGTGGACATTACTGCAAAGGTGACTAAGGCTGTGGTACTCCTGGGCTTGGCTACTGACCTGAAACAAGTTAGGTAGCAAGGAAGAAAAACCATCCCATTAGCACATTGACATGCCTCCTCAGTATTGCATAGTATGTTCTCATTTATGCTGTTATATTGTCAGCTGGTTCAGTAAAAGTTAATGGATATAATGGTGGAAAAACTAATGAGTACACTGAGACAACATACAGAAATGCATCCACAATTCACATCAGATTTCTTCAACATGTGAATGAGGCCTGAAAATGATCTGAGAACATTCAACTCCATGTGCTTATTTGTTACTTATGCTGGTCATATCTGATCTGCTCCTCCACGTAAGAGGGAAAAAAAAGTCAGAATGGAGTCACTTGAACTAAATGACATCCAAGACACTTCAGAAAGAAACGATGAAAGAAAAACGAGAGGCAACCTCCGGGGGTGTTTCAATTACAGGGACCACATACCTCAGCTACCCTGTTATGATCTATGCAGGGATGCTGCAGACGAGAATCTGGTTGACTCAAACCTCAGATGCAGAAAGAATAATACTGTTGGGGCCCGGTGTGTGATCCTCAATGGCCAGCACCACACACCTGGACGGCATCAGCAGCAACAAGCCATGGGGGTGTGTCATCACCATGGAGCGACACATTCCTGTTCAGCACCAACAACATCATTCTTAAGCCATGAGAAGACCTCCTGCTGGTGCCAGATTGTTGTTTCCCAAACCTTGCTACACTCTCTGGAGAGTTGAACCCTGTCAAGGTTGCATTTTTTTACATTCTTTCCATAACTTTTATAGACAGAATTTCTCAGGATGTTCAAAGAGCATAAGGGGTTCAATTTGGTGGCCTCAGAGTTCCATATTCATGTTTTACAGATGACATCCTGTTGGCATCACTGAGTGACAACCTCCTGCTCTCACTGGAGATGTTTTCAGATGAGTGTGAAGTGGCAGAAATGAAAATCCGTACCTTCA
This sequence comes from Zenarchopterus dispar, assembly GCA_028564865.1. Classification (NCBI taxonomy): domain Eukaryota; kingdom Metazoa; phylum Chordata; class Actinopteri; order Beloniformes; family Zenarchopteridae; genus Zenarchopterus; species Zenarchopterus dispar. Next base: position 14,833,986 of record JAOWBL010000007.1, on the reverse strand, counting down.
AATATGAGGCCATGGTCCTCTGTCAAACTGGGTGAAGGGAATCCCACCCTGTCAGAAAAGGGTGGACTGAACTCTCCAGGATTGGAGTGAAGTGTTGACTCAAGTAGAGCAGTTCAAGTATCTCAAGGTGTTGTTTATGAGTGGAGTAAGAAAAGAGCAGGAGATTGATACATGGACTTGAGCAGCATCTGCAGTAATGTGAACTCTGAGGCTCTCTGTTGTGATGAAAAGAAAGCTGAGCCGAGAAGTCAGGATCTTTTCACCAGTTGATTTATGTTATCTTCAACTCTGATAACAAACTGTGGGTATGGACTGAAAGAATGAGAAACAAGGAGATGAAATAATTTTCCTCAGCAGGGTGCCTGAACTCTTTCTTAGAGAGGAATGAGAAGATACGTCGTTCAGAAGGGGTTCACAAAAGAGTGATGGGGTACAGTAAGCTGTTAAGCTGTCTCCTCGACACCTTCCTGAAAAAATGCTTCGGGAGGTCTGAGAAGATCAACTGGGTGATCATAGGGTGATAAAAAGAAGGGAATGGTGAACCCTGCACTATTGAAGGGCTCACTGAATTACATATTTTCAGAATCCCAAACAGAATAAGAGGGTTGTATTCTATTTTCTTCTTTTTTTACTTGTTTTCACTTTAGACACTTTAGTAAAGTCCCATGAAAATAAAGCACATCGACAAGGCTTTCCTGTGGCAAAAATTCCCAGCGAGTCATATTTTTGCATTGTTTTCCTGATTGTACTGAGATGTGATGACCTACTGATGGTCAGTTAATCAAGTGCATTTGATTGGCTACTTATCTTCTGTAATTTGATCACGCCATGTTTAGTCATTCATGTGAGGTTTTATGTCCTTTTGACCTGGGAATAACCAGTTCCTTTTTATTTTCTTTTATGTCAGAACACATTAAACTTCGGAATAGTAAGGTCTACTTTTTTACTTGACAGTTTCTGCTGCATGTCCCCTTTTAATTTTTATGATTACACAATGCAGCTACTTTATCTTTAAAGCTTAAAAGATATATTGAATGAACTCCCATTCTTACAGGGCAAATATATTGTCTTTGAAAGCTCTAAATACTGGATTGTTTGCTGTGGCTTACAGTCTTCTTCTGCTTTATGGGGATTTTTCTTTTCTTTTTTAGCACCCATTGCTATCACAGATTGCTTACACACTGTTACTGTTAGAACAAATGAGAGCCACCAGCCAGATTTTTACTTCAGTGAAAAGAGAATCACTAATATAGACATCAATAGATCTCAGAAGTTACACTTGATACTATTTTCTACACCTTAAGAAATAGTTGGCATTGAGACATTAAACACTCTCTGTGAATGTCAGTCCCACTCTGCTTCCATCACTTCAATCGTACGGCTGAGCTTAGACAGCCCCGAGCACAGATCTCTTAGTCTTTGTATTGCTTTCCTGATTGCCATGGGGAAATGGCTGACCTCAAGACCACAGAGGAGCAAGTATTACTCACCTTGACCATGCCCTCCCTCTGCAGGTTTTCAATCAGAACCGGCGCCTTGCTCCAACTCCCCAGCAGTCGCACTTGGGTCACGGCTCTTTCAAACATCTACTTGTGACAAATAGCTGGTGGAGGATTGGCCCATGAGAGACAAGATAATAGGGCCTGCAACAAAGACCGGGGGGAAAAGATGTGAACAAGACAGGCCACAGCGTGTAGATAGACCAGGTAGGGCAATGATCCTCCTGGCAGACCATGTGCAAGGTGCTATAAGAAAGAAGACAGTATAATTGTTGAAATACCCAGTAAACAGAGAGTTCTCCTACCCACTGTATAGTGGGTTACTGAATATTGATATTCAAAGTACAAAGTAAAACACAAGATGCTAATGAATTTTCACCCATTGCTAAAATAATCAATTATTCATTCTATATTGGGGTTCCCGGCAATGAAAGTTTTTATTTTAAGTTAAAAGGCTCATAGTTTTAATAACATCAACAAGAGCCCAAATCCTCTAAATCTTATCAATTATGTATCTATACCCCCCTGAAAACTCCAGGTATAGTCTTTTTTGCGTGCCGTTTTGGTGAGAAAAACAGATGTAGAAGTGAAGAAAGAATAAGAGGGATAGTAACGGAAAGACATATTAAACATGACAAGATTTTGTTGCCTTGTTTTTGCTCTCAGCCATAATTAAATTTCTAATTAGCAAGCAGTGTAGAAGAAATACATCAAGAATTCAATTTACAGCTCAAGCTCATTTGGCCAAGAATAAAAATGAACAGAGAGAAGGAAGAGGCCTTTGGTAAGGAGGCTCTGTGTTAATGTTGCACAAATAGCTGTCTCTGCTATATTCACATAAAGGTACCAGTAAACATACATCATTGCTCATACCACCTCTGGTCAAAGGAGAAACTAAATTTTTAAAATTCTACTTCTGTTTTATTTTTGCAGTCTGTTATTGTAAAAGGATGTAATTATGTTTTAAGACAATACTGAACAGGTCAACTTACTGTGTAGAAGCCTATTTAAACTTCACGGAGATTGGACATGGTTGAGAAAGCTTTTCCAGAGAAAAAGATTTAATCCAAAAAGGCAGGACTCTGAAAACATACTGCACTAAAAAACTTCAACAACACTGTGCACACCTCATGGTGCAGTTCATCTCGTTCCTCAAACTGCAGAGAGTTAAATATCTCACACTGGACAAGATAACCTCAACCCAGAGGCTGACCTGATAACTTCAACCCAGGGACTCACTAATTCCCATCGAAACGGGAAATAGTGAGTCCTTTTATAACATGTCCACTATGTTTTTTTATTCATGTTAGGCTTCTCCCTGTGGGTTACTCCAGAGTAGCAACGACATAGCTGTATGGTTCAGAAGAGGAATGAGGATTTGTTGCAGGTCTTTGAAGTGTCAGCTGTGCGTTGGCAGCACACCTCTGCGAAACACTGAAACGTGATGCAACAATGCTAGGTAAGAGTGAAGAACTGCCAGGGGCTAAATGAATATGTTCTTCCCAGCATGCTCTTTCCTCAACACTCTCCTTGACAACCCATATGAGTTGTTCGTATATGTTGTGTGTGTCAGAATGTTTTTTATGAGTACATAAACATTGAAAACAATGACTGCAGGTGTACTCTGGACTTGTCTTTCTCTAAAAATAATGTGATGTATAAAAATAGGCCAGCTCCTTGAATTGATGGTGAGCTACTGTGTCAGTTCCCAGGTGATCTGGTGTACATGGAACCAAGCTGACAAATTTAGTCTTGGTCAGATCTTGGCGAGCACTGCAGAGTCTGGTTGATCTGGAAGTAAGCAGCCTCCATCCTATTCGAGGCCTCATGGCCAGTAGTGAAGCTAAGAGTGACAGGGATGATTGTGCAGTCAGATCAGCTCTGTTGAGGCGAGGTTTTAGAGGCTTTAACATGTACGCAGTGCGTGTAATACCCAAGCCCTAGGGTATGCGTGTGTGCCAGTAGGATTCTTAACAGCATTACTGGCAAAGACTGAGGAAAGATATTCTGTCAAACCTACAACGACATAATTACGTTTCATCCATCCAGTTTCTTTGGCTCATTCAAGACGAGAATAATTAAGTTTATATTGAGTAACTGGTCATATTTCATGATGCAGACCTTTTCTTCTTAGTCGCCACAAAGTCCAGCAGAGCCTGTACTTTGATGTTTATGCTTTATCTACATACTATAATAACCCTGGAGGCACAGAATGTCTGTGTGCATCTGAACGTAAAGTAGGTTTGCTTTGAATCATCAAACAAAATTGCAGAATTAATCACTGCATGTGGACATCCTGCCTTTAACCTTAGAGTGCAGCTCTGCATGGTGAGCCCAGCATCTAATCAGCTTATTAGATATATTATTTTATCATGGAGACTGGATTACTAATGCCTCATTTCATCTGCAAAAGCTTGAGACTCAGATGGCCAGAAAAGAGACTGTGAGTACTGTACTCATTGAAGTTTAGTGCACCGTGTTCTCTGCCTCCTCTTTCACCTCTCTGTGGTCTTTTCTTCCCCTGATCCACACCTCAAAGAGGGAGGATAAGGAAATAACACATCTGCACCACTGCACTGTGCAGCAAAATATAAAAATTACTACTCTATGACTATGTGATTTTCTTAACTCTTTATAGCCTGACATATGAAATAATACAGAATTTTTTCCGTATACAAAGTCTTTATTATATACTGAAATTAAAAACAGCCCTTATTTTGTCTTTAACAGTTTCTAAATAAAACTCATTGCATTGTTATGAACTGGATCATTTTATTCTATTTTTTTATTCATTATATATTTAAAATATATTATCTTTTTGATTATTGGGAGGGTGCAGAGGTCTCAGAATTTCATATATCGAATGATACATCTGGCATTATTGGATAAAATGTCATATCAAGCAATCAACATGCAAATATCATACATGTAATTTATAATAGTCACAATTGAATGTTAACTTATATACCACACTAAAGTCCATTTTACATTTTGTGCATGAGCATATTTTCTATAGGGGTAATTGATTAATGTTTTGGGTAACATATATACCCAAGTTTTTATATTAGTTAAAAATAAATTATTTCAGCTTTTTACTTTATGGTTGCCACAATAGATCAATTCAACCAGTTCCTATCTATGTAAATCATCACATGATGTTTTGTGGGGCATGTACAGGGTTATAAAAAGAGCCTAAGCCTCAAAATCGCAGTTTAATTGCTCTAACCTGATCTTCAATGAGTGTGAGGTCCAGTTTAAAAAAAGGAGAAATGTTGAGATTAGACAAATATAAAATGGGTAAAATGTTTTACCCTGGTGTTGGTCAATCTTCCTAATGGAAAGTCTGAGGACTTTTTTTTTTCATCAACAACTTTCTTCAAGACTTGTTGGCTAGTGACATTTCCAGAGTTTTGCTATTTCTGCAGCAGTTCCCTTATAGACCTTCAGTACCTCAGTACATGGTTGATCAATACCTCGATATGAGCTTAAAGTCTCCCTGCAAGTAGCCAGTCATAGAGCACTGAGCTGCTGCTAATGTGCTGCTGACAACATCCCCTCTGTGGAAACATGAATCCTTAAACCTAGTGGTAACACTCAAAAGGAATACTCTCCTCTAAGCAATTGAACTAGGATCAGAAAAATAAAGCTATTTTATGTCTACAAAGCTAGGGGAAGCCTATAAAAAGATTTCAAAGCACTTCCAACTTGCAATTTCTGCAGAGTGAAATGTGATTATAAAATGACAATTAAAAGAAACTGTGCAAGTCAAGAGGAAATCTGAAGCATCTCAACTTCAAATAACATCCCATATCTGAAGGAAAGAAAGACAAAATGCAAACCGCTATAACTGCATATGGGAAAAGTTGAGCTGACACAGAAATCATAGGACACAGTCCAAATATTTTCTGTTACAATACAAGAATCAAAAGAAGGAACCATTTTGTGAGTCTGCAAATTATCATATTAAAAGAGTTGCTTTTTTTTTTTTTTGGAAACAAGTGCTGTACCTTTTCTTCAAATCATCATCAAAGTTGTGTTTGCAGAAAAAAGGTGCATTTGATGGATGAACACCACACCAAGTGTTGAGCAGATTCTGCTCCAGGGTTGTGTGGCAGAAAGTGTCATCAGAAGCCCTGCACAGAGATAGAGAATAAAAAAACTCCACTACATTGCAGATTTCATGCAGTTAGTCCAGAAATTGAATCCCAAACTAAAAAAGAGGCTATCTTGCATTGCAGGGCAATAATCCAAAACAACTCTAAGAGAAACTGAGGTTTTTGGTCTCAGAGTCTCTAGACTTGATTCAAATCTATGGATCGATAAGAAATATGCCATGTGTGTAAGACAAACAATGAATATTACAAACTTCAGCTGATGTGTAGTGATGATTGGGTAAAAATCCCTGCCATGGATGAAAGATGTTTAGCCTTCAACAAGATACACAAACTGCTAGTGACTTGCATGCAGTGAAAATTTAAAAAAAAAGCATGGAAGATGTTTTCTACAAGAAATTGATCTCTTAAGAAAGTGGGCACTAAGATGTTGAACAAAGAGGTTCAATGTTTGCTTATTATGACTAAGTACTTCATCCTTAAGATTCAATCTCAAGGAACATGGTGTCCCATTGCATATCCCCACATTGATATGTATGAACAGGAAATGGGACTGTAAAATTAAATAGACAATGCAACCAGGGTCTTGCAAGATGGTAAAAGTTCTTTGATGTGCCTGGGATATGAGTACTCATACATCCCAAAAGAGATGACTGAAATAATTTAACTGATGGCGACTTACAACTTATATCTTACTAGTGGTAATCTGACACTGTTAGTGTTTGGCCTGCATGTCTCTATGTGTCAGGTAATCACCCCTCTCCTCACCTCTGACTTTAACATGAGAAGCCACCGCATGTTGATATGCTGAACAGACTGTTGGGTGTTGTGCTCCTTTAAATATATTTTTTCTGACTTGAGGGGGTTGATTGTATCTGGGTCACTGTTTTTTATGAGATCTAAGGATGAGTAGAACACGGAAACAAGTGTTAAAAAAAGAAGCTGCACTGCAAGAATACGCAAAAAAATAAAAAACATAAGGCATTTGCATGTATACTTGCCTGTGCAGACAAAAGACACATATTTGTGCACATGCACACAAATACAAGTACAAACATTGGATGGCGAATCTGCAATCCTACATTTGGAAGCCTCCAGAGCGTCTAAGCTGCTGGATGTATGCCTGGAAACTGGGTCATCTGAAGCCTTAAATGCAGTCTTTTTTTATTTTCCCCCAAATTCCAACTAATTCTTTTAATCTTTAACATCTTGCATTGGTACAACAGTGTATATGCTGCATGTTGAGCAGTGTAACAACCAAAGACTCCACTCAGTTGCTGTCTCTGCAGAAACGGTGGCCAGGCAATGGCATCGTAAAGTGTGACATAACATTCTCCAGACTATCAGATGAAAAACAGTACAGGGAGCAGCTCAAGAACACTGAATGTAATACATCAAATGCACATTAAAGAACATTTATTGACACTCATAAATATACAGTACGTGATCCTGCTAAGGAATCCAAAAATATCACAAATGAATAATGTCTGCCAGTTTTTTTTAATGTTCTCTCTGCTATAACAGCCTTGAGTACCCGGACCAGATCCTTCCACATGGGTGGCTCCTTAACAAAGAAGGCAAACAGAGAAACTTGAGGTGACATCAGTGGTATGACCTCTCGTCCTGCAGTGAAGACTCTTAACATTTTACCCCCTCTTTGGTTATTTAATTAGGTCATTCTTGGTGGGTGTTGTTAATGTAACTCCTGGAACTGCCATATACTGCTGACCATTTTCTTTTAGTCTTTTACTAGACCTAAAAATAAAGGCATGAGTCATATTCTCCTGGATGTACAACAAATTGCAATCATCTCTTTACTGTTTTATCCTTGGAGAATAATCTGGATATATGGGTTATTTCACACATTGTTTCATGTTAAAATATCTGTTTTTGGTCGTGTTGTAGCTACAAATGAAAGACATTTTCTACGAGATTTTGTGAGCTACAGCTTGAGTATCTATAGCATTGCAGATGTCACCTAGATAAATCCAGGTGCAGCAGTTTTTTAGCGTCTTCATGTCAGCTTGAGTCAGTTTCACAGCAAATCTATGTACTTCAAATTAGCAGTTTTTTAGTGATGAGACTAACGAGTTCAGAGATCTGCCCTTTAGAGCAGCAGGACACATAAGCCTGCACTTTGCTTGATCCAAATAGAAAGCAACTATAAAATTTTCACTATGACATGAAACACAGCCACCCATGAAATAACCTGTGAGGACCATGCCAAAATACATTCAAAGACATTTTAGGCAATCAAATTCAGAAACTCTGAGAGTAGAAAATAACGATATGATACGGGCTAGTTAACTTATATGAGCATGGTCTTAAGGTGATTTGAGACAGACAGAAGACATTCAAACAATGTCAAGATCAAGAAAAGTAGAGTTACTTTCGAGGTATGTGAATTTGTTAAAGTCATAGTGAAGCCATTAAAATTAAGTTATGGATAAGCTAAACCACAAGCCAATACTGAGCCATTTATTTTTGGAAAATAGAAGACCAAAATTAGCTATGCTGAGCCAATCTTTAAGTGTCTTCGCACTATAGAGACAGACTGCCAAAAAGTTCATTTAATGAACAAAATTTCTTAACTGGCATGAACAGTGGACAAAGTTATTTAAAAGTTAAAAACACAATCATATTATTTATCCTACCTCACCAAGAATTTTGCTTTAAAAAGAAAAAAAAATACTGTAAATAATGTAAACATTAAAGAAGCAAAGCTTTCCAATCCTTTTTGTTGTTGTTGTTGTCATTTTGTTCTATTTTCTACAAATATCTCACTCTTCAGCTCTGCACTGGCAATGACCATTTTCCAAACACTGATCCCTGGTTTCATCAACTAGAATGTCATTATGCAGATATTGCTCTGAATTCCTATCTGTAATTTTCAGGCGGACCCTGGAGTGTGGCAATATTAGGCTGCTACTCTGATTTATTCTCACAGATGCTGTAGATCAATCTAAATGATGGCTTTCATTACTTTGGTTGTTTGGAAAGATGCACGCTAGAACTGTTTAATTGAGATGTCCAGCCCTTCCCCTGTGTCCCCTCCTGACATTTCCTGGCGCTGCCGGTAAAAAAGATAATTTGCATATCAAACACTAGTTAAACTGGTCTCCTGGGAAAATACTTTTGTCGCATAGCTGGTTGTTCTCTCGTTTGTTTTTTGTTTTTTTTTGCATTTTGATTATTTGATTATCTTAAATGAATGTGTCCAGAATGTTTACTACAGCAAGAAGCTAAAAAGATCTGAAGGTTGGTGTTTTAGTCTAAAACACTGTTACAAAAAGGCCGGTATTTGATTCCACTGTTACAGAAACTGTAAAAATGCTCCATCACATGTAGCAAAATCCCATCTCTTCTTTCAATACCACTACAACCTTCCATAAATAATTAAAGATTTAATCTGTGATATTTTAAAAGGTCAGATGCACTACAAAGACAGAGAAATGCCAGTCCTTCCTCTGCAGGGGCACAAATCACAGATCACAGCGGGTTTGTGTTTTCACCTGAATCGAGTGGACCCAAGTGAAAGGATGTACCTAAGGAGGGAAATGACACGAGGAGGTGCGGAAGCTTCCATCAGCAAACAACGCTGTATTGACTGTGTTATTGTTAAAAAGACACCTCACAAATGTTTAACCTTTTTTCCCAAGTTCCACAGGACTGATGTCTAAGGGAGCAGCTACGTCCAAGAGACCTGAGTTCCTATACTCAGTGACAACATGGGAGGACAGCTTCCACTTAACCTGGCCACAGGTTGAGGGAGAGAAAGGCTGCGCACACTTTCATGCATAAATGTCCAGCTTATGCATTAAATAGATGTGGTCCTGATGGATTTCCTCTGCTGATGCATTATCAATGAAGTCCGTTCTCTGCATCACAAACCCAGCCCTGACAGAAAAGGTTTTCTCATCGTTTTCTCTCCTCAGTACCTCTTTAAGTTCAAATGTAAAGGAGATGTCTCAGGGTCTTTTTTTAAGATATAAATATTCTGAAACATGAACTCCCAAATGTTATCTAATTTAATAAATATCAAAGAATGAACAGCTGATTTTAAAAAGTCATATGTGACATTTAAATTACATTCCTCTTTTAAGTGTTTCTCTTTCTTTATCCAGCGATACACACAATTCAAACGTTGCTTTTCTCAATCCAATAAATACATTGCCTTGCAAAAGTGTTTTCTAGTATTGTTGAACAGTCTGTAACTTGAATTGATATACTTAGCAAATGTTTTTTGAAAATAACCAACAAAAATAGTTCAAATTGGTGAAGAATTTAAAAGAAAATTAAACACACAAATGAAGAAACATAAAAAATTATTTTGGATACATAAAATAAATTAAAGTAGTCATAGTGTGTGCACATACACACTTTCATCTAATAAAGAAATGTTGTAGCCAGTCCCCTTCAGAAGTCATATAATTAGTAGGCAATAATTAAGTTGACTTGAAATTAATCCAAGTACAAGAGGCATCAACAAGTACATATCACAAGGAAGACAAAGGAGCTCTGACAACAGCTCAATTGTAAAGTTCTATAAAAGTACAGAATATGACTGGTTTGCAAAAACAAAAAAGAAGTTCAATTCATGCAATTTCACTTTGGGGTTTAATGAACTAGAACTGAATTGAGTTGAATTGAATTTGGCAGCATGAGAAAGGGCAGAATACCACACCACAATCTATTTTATTACCAGGTTTTGCAACGTACTGACTGTAGGAGTACCAAATATGAGGTATTTATTGAAATCATACTCATATGACATCTGCTTTATTACTGCAGCATACAGATCTGCTCCTTCTCCTTAAGATTTCAGCTCAGTCTGAAGTCTTTTATCTCATCATGACACGCTGGCAGTAAAGTGTAAGACTTCACTTAAGCAAAAAGATTCCCTTCACTTGGATATTTTCAGTAGCCCTAGTTTCTCTCTTCTTCCTCTCACACACAATCAAACTAACTCTTGTTGTTGTCATCTCTAGAAATATGGGATGCTGCCAGAAAGAAATTAGATCTTGATTTTTTTTTCTTGCAAACAGCAAGGGCACAGCGCTTCGATTGAATGTTGTTTGTTGCTTTATATGGAGGATTTATTATCATTATTATTGTACACTCACCACCCACTTTATTAGTTACACCTGGTACAGCTAATTAAGTCAATGTACATAAACTTGTTAAGCTGGCTTCTCGTTATAAATCAAGCACTTCTTTACACCTTACTTTTTTGTGAGCAATATAATTTCACCCTAAAATCCAATTATCCTTCCGGTCTTCTTTTAATATAATTTTTCATGCTAAATGCACTTAACTATTGTCTTTTTCTCAGACTAAACTTCATGATGTTTAATGACTTGAAGACTGCAGAGAAGATGCTTTTGTCACAACTCGTCCTCATATCCTCTTGCTCCTGTTTTTACTCTCATATGTCTTCTTAGTTCGAACAATGTGGATTTCAATCTCATATTGAGTAATATTTTATATAAACTAATACAATATGAGATACAGTCTGCATAGACTAAAAGGAGATCCATCCAATGCACTGTAACATGAAAACAAGTGAGTGTAAGAGCAGTAAAGTGAGCATGAATCTCCTTGTCTTTGTGCATAATTGCATGCCTCTTTCCACCGATACTAATTTCTGTGGGTCTAAAGGGTGTTTACTTGTCAGAGGTTGAGTCAGGCTTCCTGTGTTAGTAGCACCCACTGTTTTTAACCTCCACTCTGCCTTTGAGTTAGTATGTTTCTGTCAAGCAGAAAACTCAGTTTGGCAGGCCCAAAACAGCCAGCTTTTCCATTAAACATTCATGAACTGCAGTGCAGTGGCACCAATGCAGAAAGGTCACTCAAGAATGATCAGCTCACTCAGCTACATCACTGTGCATCACGTAAAAACGCGTAAAAATATGTACTCGCCCACATACTTCAACCTGGCAGTCTTCTCTTTTCACAATTAAAAACAAACTTGCCGTCAATCAAATCCAATACTTGCATCTTTGAAAGAAGTAACTAACTGGACCATTTAAGAAAGTCCACACAAGAAACAATACTTTTTTTTTTTTTACCTTACAGGAAGTAGATGTAATTTATTTATGCAGATAGTTTTGGAAGAATTATTTAAGGCTACTGATATTGACTTGTTTCAATTACTGTTTGTAGTTAATGATTTAAAAGCATATATTCCCATTTATTCTATGATGATTATAAGTTCAAAACTGCATTTTTAAAACATGTTTTCTTGGGGGGAAGGCACAATATTCACTTCTGTATAAGACTCAAATTGGACAGTTACTGGGGGGAATAAACATGACATTCTTGTTTATTTTCAACATGGGCTTGTTCCCTTTTCACTGACTATGTGGATTTTTACACAAATCTTTGACTTAAAAGTGATAAAATTATTAGATTTGAAAGGACACGTATCCTGGCTTTTTTCTTCCTATTTCATCATTTTTATTTGGTGATCTGAACACATTAAATGAAGTAATTATGACATTAAGAGACTCCTCCAGTGGTGTGTGATCATGTTCAGTGAATGATTATAATCCCTTAGATATATAATGAACAGACTGGAGTTTTTTAAATTATGTTCTCCAAAGAAGGCTTAGTGTATGCTTTTTTTCTGTCTTTAGCTACATCATTGCTTATTTGCAAACATATTATCTAAAGCACTTAGTCGACTATTTTAAAGTGATTATGTCAGGACAAAAATAAAAGCTTGATTGACATCTTTATCAAACCAGCTAGTAGTTGTTTAGGATTTTGTGTTACAAGAAAGTCTTTTAGCCAAAAAACAACCTTAAAAAAAAAACTGTAAGAGTTGCACTAGAACACTCGTGGGGAAAAATGAAGGCAATTTGGAGACTTTCAACCACTTCATATGATTATCTTATGAAAACCACAGAGATCCAGACTCTGGGCTTATTCTGCTCTTTCTGGGAGTCCTTTACACTCAGTATTTGGTTTAATTAGGGGTAGGAAATGTTAAAATTTGTGCACTCCATACTGCACAGAGGGATGCACATACAGTACCATGATGGCCAGACTGTATTGATCACTGTATTGATCCCATGACCATGAATTATGTCACACAAAAAGGGGAAAACAAATATGCTCTTATTACATCACTATATTAGCTTAACAAAAGGTTTGTAGTAGTTAAAAGTATAAAGTGAACCCTGTAAAGACATTATGTAAAAGGTTGCTCATGAAATCTTCATCAGTTCTTGAATGTTTAAACCCCACATGTAACTGAGGCCATCAGACTCAAATCAGATCGGCTTCAGTGGAGTAGAAAACGTTTCTGGAAGAGCGAGCCAAACAAAACACATTACATCTAAATTAACACTATGGAGAAGTCCCTGAATGCTTTTATTCTCAGCAATAAACCTCTCACTGACAACCATTCCACACAGAAACCATTTGCATATTATACATCTTTTGATATAAGAACTAGAGTAAACAAACTAAGATGTACACTTAATCTAGTATATCTAACTGCTTCTTCAGCAGAGCTTACAGTATAAAACTGTGGTATCTATGAGGTCCATCTGGTCTCATTTGGTTAATTATAAAAAGCTACATATGGCTCAGAAGGTTGTGGGCTGAAGAGACCGCCCTGTGGAGTGGCCCATGCCCCCATCAAGAGACAAAGACAGTCCCACAGAGTTCCCAGTGTACAGCTCAGGGCCAATTACCCACCTGCTGCATGACTGCAGTTTAGGATGTCATTTCATACTAATACCACTGCCAACTGTTGTTTTCCCAGTTATGAAGTGAAATAAATGAGATCTTAAAAGGAGCTGTAATTAGACCGTATAACTGGTTAGCTTTATTGGAACTGTTACATTAAAAGTGTAAATTACACAAGACAGGAAATGCTTGCCTTAAGTGTTCAGCGGGGATTATAAAACACCTGGGCCAGATATGTAAATATTACTAACAAAAAAGAAAGAAAGAAAAGAAAACATGAGGAAACATGCTCGTGTCTTTCTCTACACACAAACTGGAATTTATGAAGGAAGAATGTGTGGTGAGGCACCTTAACATATTCTTCAGACCATGCATGCGTACTTTGATGGAGCCCTTTGATGCAAAAGCATGTTTTTTTGCCAGGGATTCCTTTTTATAATGCACTCTTTTTTTATAGTGGACTCTTAGCTGGAGGTGACGTTAACGTCTTACTTACCACAGCCCTCTGCTCCCGGGTCTGCAAGTTTCTTTTAGTAAAGGCAATCCATGCCCACCCTAGGAAGCACCAATACTAACATGCAAAACTCCAATATGAATGGCATAATCTCAGCTGAAAGCTTTTTCCAGCATCACCATCCAAACAAAACACAACTCAAACCCCAAACAATTATATGGACAAGGAGCAAAGACATGTAAATAGTGCATATCCACTTTAGTGCTTATGCAAGTTTCACTACTTGATGTAAACTATAAAGTAGTGACAGGGTGTAAATAGTTGTTTGAAATAATTCTTGTTTTTGATTCTACATGCTGTCTGTATATACATGTATTTCACATTTCATTTTGTCAGTAATAGCTGCTCAGGTTGGAGTCAAATTTTAATTTTGTTGCATGGTCTTTGTTTGAATGGAAAAATCTAGGAAAAAAATGTATACAGGTGTGAGTGAATTTTCAACGTAAGTCAAAAACAGTTGTATTCGAATGGAATGTATAATTATAGTGATATATCAGTAAAATAACATTATTTGATAGTCTGAAAGATCGAGTGGTACATATGTGCCAAAATGTCTCCAACTGAACATTTTGTGGTTCTGCCTGGACATATCTGTGTTATCTGTGTTTCCACTGAGTTCTAAATGAATTTACTCTGACAGAGTAACCGACATCATGATTCTGACACTTAATAATAAGTAATAAGTAATCCTGCATGTCTCAGCTTTCCAAGATTATACACATAACCCTGATATTTGTGAAGATGTACTCTATTTATTTTGAGCAAGTCATTTCACATGGGAGGCAGAAAAATATGCCTGGTAAATAAAAGGTTTTAATTGCAGCCAAACTAAACTTTCTACACTGCTCTAGTAGTGCTGGAAGATTTTTCTAATGCTATTTTTAAGCTGTTAACAGATATTTAGGAATCATTTTGATTTTCTGATCCCAGATGATAGATGGATCATGGACCACTTTAAAACCAGTCAACCATACTCCATCTGTACAATCCTGATCCCTACTGATCAGTCCCTCTTAAAGCCATATGACCCAAAATACCTTTCAGTACAAAATACTGAAAGGTTCAGTGTTCAAGCTTCATTTTATTGTCATTCAAAACATGTTCCAACAGAAATACACACAATGTGTTCACAGGTCCCAGGAGCACAGTAAAAAGTGACATTTGGAAGACATAACATTAAGTGTTAAACATTATGGTCTCGATATAAACGTTCTAGTCTGCTCTAATAATTTAAAAATGCAAAGGAGTTGGAAACATGCTTTACTAGAGGTTTGAAGAGAAGCGACCACTTCTGTTAATTTTTTTCCTCTTTTTTTTGCTTTCAGGTTTAGCTTCTTTTAGGCATATGATACCAAAACTGAGACCACAAAAATAAAAGAGATCTCCTGGTGAGTGTCTCAGCTTCACATTGGAAAAAAAGTGGACTTTCCTTTGCTTGTGCTTCCATTTTCATGTTTATTTAGTTTGTTTTTAAAGCAAACATGTTTTTAAATGCAAATAACCAAGTAGGGGACTGAGCGTATTCATTTGCACCTAAAAATGGGAGTGGGTATCATCCCTGTGCACTGCATAATGACTGGGATTTATCTAGGAGAACCACACACATAGGTTCATAAATTGGGCAAAAAGAATGCAGATGCACATTTCTGCCTTTTTGTAATTCACACAAGAATTATGTACCTAGCCTAAGGATTATTTGGTAAAACCTGGACTAATCATTGGGGAAATTTAGCACAATTATGTGTTTTAACTCCGTAACCTTTTTTGAAGCAACATTTTGAGATGAATGAACACACATCACACTAACTCTTATAACGGTTTAAACTGAGTGATTGTACTGTTTTGGAGAGAGAAGATAATAAGAAAAATAAAAATGTAAACCCAACAGTAGGAACGGGACTTATTGTGTCATCTCCAGCTTTGTTATCGCTGTCATTATCTGTATTTTCACAATGGTTAGGCAGCATGCTGGAATAACTCGTCCCCTGTTAATTTTAAAGTCATTTCCAGAGGCTGCTCTCCACTCGCCCTCTCTCTGACATTATTTCCCTCAGGATACTCATATGAGGGGTCTGAAAGATGGGAACAAATGAAGGTCAGAAAGAATATGACAATATGACCAGCACCAGAACCCAGTGCATTGCTAAAATTAAGTGAGTGATTCAAAGGTGGATAGGTGTGGAAAAGTGAAAATAAATATCAATACAAGCCTTGTTCTCGAAAGGCTGCCCTCTTAAAGTGTTTTCAAAATGACATGCACAGCCTAAAGACAATCTTATCAAACCAAGAGCCATGTCCAGATGAAATGTTTACAGTAGAATTGCACCTTTCACTCAGCTCCCTCCGACTCATGTGACTAATCACTGCTTCTCTGCTTCAGCCGGCTTTTGCCTCCAAACACATTAGTGAAGATGATGATGAGTGACGGGAACTTTTACAGCTCGTCCCAATTAACGAGGCACCCTTGTCTCCTCGCAGCATTTGGTTGACATGTGCCCGTCAGTCAGATGCCTCCCCTTTTCACCCCCTTCATCTTTCACACAACCCTCCTGCATTCAGACTCACAGGCCTGTTACCACCAGCGTGTCGCAGCCAGCCGACATCACTGTCCTTTCCCCTTTTCAACAGCAAGCTAAGAGATGCCAAAGCAAGAGCATGGAAACCTTCAAACGCCATTCCAATCATTACGTTGTACCACTCTTGCTATTTTTTTCCTCATATTATATATAATATATATATATATATATATATATACATATATATACATATATATACATATACATTTATATATATATACATATACATATATATATATATATATATATATATATATATATATATATATATATATATATATATAT
>JAOWBL010000007.1:14796048-14815048 GCA_028564865.1 Zenarchopterus dispar | reverse complement strand
TGGCTAAGCTCCACTGGCACTCACTAATTTTGTGTGAAATCCATCATAGCCAATTTGTGAGCCCCTCCATTCTGGCAACAAACAAGTGTGTATACCACACTGTCAGGCAGACAATATTCTAACTTCAGTTTAGATGAGAAGTTCCTCTCCAAGTCACATTTGAAAACAGTTTTAGGAATTTCAACTCAAGAAGAGTGCTTACCTTTTTATGTCTATATTTAGACTGAATCTTTTTATGGAAGCAGTTTTTTTGTTTCTTATAAATTCAAATGAAATACCATTTATTTGAAAATTAATGTTTGTGTTAAAGAAATAGTATACCTTTGATGGGGATTTGATGTAAGGAATCCTTTTGTTATGAGGAGTAGGAATAGCACCTGGCATTGCAGTTACTGTAAGACTGATAAGTTAGTGAGTCTGCAGATATCCATCCATCCTGTTACTATATCTGCTTCATGCTGTTCGTAAGCAGAGGGCCAGAACCAATCCCAGCTGTCGTCTGACAAGGGCTACACACACCCTTGACATGTCATCAGTCCGTCACAGGGCAAAGAGGACTTTATTAAATGTAGTCTTACATAAACTCTTCACTTTATTATACTATCAAATAGTACTAGAAATGGATAATTATTAGGCATGGAAAGTACAATGTCCCTTACACTTGCAACAGAAGCGTCCCTTTTCTTGGCTGGCCAAGCCATCACAGGAACACACAGACAAACAACCATGATAATACTCACTCCTACAGTCAGTTTAGGGCCATCAGTCAATCTACTGTGAGACACGTCTTTCAAACTGTGGGAGTAAGCTGGAGAAAACCCACACAGCCTCAGGAAAAGTAAACCCCAAACACAAAACCCACATCGCCGATTCAAACTCAGAACCTTGTTGCTGTGAGGCGACGGGTCCCGCTCTACAGATGGAGCTGAAGACGCCAGAGTTTGTGTTTCCTAGTGAACTGTTGTCATAAAAAACTTCCACCTCCGCGGTAAATGATAGCCTTGCTGGGAATAGTAGATCAAGGAGTAATCGCTTCTTTGACGTGCAGTTAAATCTCAACAAATAAAAAAGGTGTCGGAGCTTGCTTTGTGGCAAGCCTGCTCATATTCACCAAGTCGAAACAGCTTAATTGATGATTTTTTAAAGACCTGCTGTTCTGTTTCACATACAAACTGTGTAGCAGTCATGAAGTAAAGTATGTAGAGTATGCAGCACCTGAGCCAACAGAAACCTAACCCAGCAATTAGCACTGAACCCTAAATTCTCATAGCATGGGGTAATCATTTGATTAGCACAGGAAGGATTACAGCTAGATGATACATGTGCTTTCACAATGTGTCAGATTGGTTCAAGTCAGCGCTTGTTTTTCCTCAGGACATTGATAATATTTGTGCTTTCCTCTCTATAAACAAAACAGCGATGGCCTTTTTCATGACTGGAAAAGCATACGGCAAAATAGACAAACTACAAACAAATTGTAGACTCAAATTAATGAGAGGAAAAAAAAAACAGTTCTGGGTCTGCCTGTGAACACTGCACATCTGGCTGCTTTAGCCAGAAACAATAGGAAACAGCTTCTTTAATCATCTAATCTGTGACATCATCCGAACGCAATATTCCACTAAGACCTTGAGGAGAAAGGTGGCCTCATATGTTGCATAGGCTGAACTAATCTCTTTCTGATGTCTGTTATTAATTTGTGTTTACTCTCACCTTTAGTATGAATGTGAACTTTGTTCACTTCATTTTGGGTTTACAGCAGAAAACAGATGTGTGCAAAGAGGAAAGCTTGAATTAATTCCCGTACATGACGCGGTGCAGAGATGGAGACTTCAGATACGAAGCTCAGATGTGAGTCTTCAGACAGGCAAACTGTAACCTGCTGAGACTTAGCAGGAACATTTTTGCATGGTTGCACAGCAGGAAATGGCTTGTTCTCGGAATTTCATATTTGTGGATGAATTTTGAGCGTTAAATTGAGGTTGAAGGAAATCTTATACTTTGTTTTAGTATTCAGCATTCAGATTTAATATTAACCAGAATGACTTCTTCGATTGGTTTGAGTACACCAATGGAGCTCATATAACCCTTAAGTTGGAAAAAGAAAACAAAAAAGCCTTCAGAGCCAAAACTTTGTGTACCTGAGTTTTTAAAAAATATTTAAGTAAAAATTTGTCCTTACGGTGGACTGACGACCTGGCTTTTGCTAAAAGAGAGGTGGGAAAAACTCCAGCACGCTAAATAGGAAGAGATGGATGGATGCAGCAGCAAAATTACAAGGAGAGTCAGCTGATTTCAGTGTCTGAAGAAATATGAATAAAACAAACATGCTTTTCTCTTGCTATATTTAAGACACAATTGTTTTGAACATCTGAGCGGTGTTGTGATACCTCAGAGGTGTCAGTTTCAAAGAGGCCGCTGAATCAGTGTGACCAGAAGTAGACATGACAGTCCCATCAAGGTGGGAAGCAGCCTGCCAAGGTTCCCTCCAGTCACACGACTGCCTTAAAGCTTCAGCACAAGTGCCAAATGGTTTCTGATGGCATTCAAAACATCTGTGCAGCCAGACTTCTAGTGGCGAGGCTCCCAGAGACCTGCCCGCCTGCACCAGCCTCTTTTGAACTGCAGATCCAAATGCGCCGCACTTATTGGAATGGCATGTAGCAGCTATTCTGAAGGGGGATCCTCTGCTCGGCCTTTGATGTCCACCACTGTGTCCAAAGCAGGCAAGCCATTCTCCCTGCTCCCTGTTTTCCATTTAGACGGAGATTTTTCTATTCTGGAAGGAGTGTTTTGAAGTGAAGCAGACAAAGCGCAGATTTGCATGGTTTGGACAGCTGTGGTCTGCTTAAATTAAGACTCAAGATTACAGTAAAGCTACGTTGTGGGAACTAAGGGAAACAAGGTGGCAGTGAACATCATTTATGTGTTGGTTTTTTTTTTAAAATGAACTTTAACCTACTGTATTTGACTGTTTTTGGAATAAAGGGTGTCAGCTAGTCTTCATTTTTATTTTGTGTGTGTGTAAGTGGATGAGGGGGGGTTAAAAGGTGTTAAATTGTTCCATGTCCCTCGTTTCTTGGTACTGCAGGGCCCTGGCTTTTCTCAGAATGAAAGTAAGCTGCTCCAGCCTAGTCTATTCCCTGCGCTTTCTGGCTGGAGTGGGCATTTTATACCACACAAGGCTGAGAGGAGTGAGGGGCTTGACCTCAACAAACTTCCCAGAATCTCCCCTGCCATCATTCGGGAAGCTCATCTGACAGTGACAATCAAAACTGTGAAATCAAATGGATGATGCACCCTGTGAAACAGACGACACAGAAGTGATGCCATAGAGGGGTCAGTGAACTGTTACCCACGCCGAGGCAGCCGCATCCCTGCTTGGTGCTTCATTTGACACAAGAAGGAGGAGGGGGGCTTCCCTTTGAAGAGGACAATAAAAAGTCTCACGTGCACTAATCACATTACGCACCATTTGTCTCGCTGAAGTGAAGTGTTACAACACCTACTGTTGTACACGTCAAGGCGAGACGCGCCCGCGGGTGTCTTCCCCTCCAGGGACCACCAAAGATCATTCAAAGTTCATCTCGGGACTTCGGAGCTTTTGATCAAATTTGCCTGGGTGTTAAATGATAAACCAGCACGCATTTCGGAGATGCAGACCGAACATCAGATTTGGAGAATTTCCTCGTATAATCTTAAACCTGATATTTTAATGACTTCTTTTTTTTTATGGCCAGAAAAGCACTTGAGTCCTGCATAATTTCGGGGTGGCTCGCCCTTCGAGTCTCCACAAGAGTATTTGAGGTTAGTCGAGTCGTGGTTCCGAGGGATGAAAGAGTTAATCGGGGGAGGGCGCCCGCACAGGGGCGTTCAGTATAAAAGCGCCTCAGGAGCGCGCAAGAGCGGCGTGCGTCTCTCTGAGCGCTTGTTTGATATGGTTTCACTTATTTCCTCCTGCAGGACCTGTTGGAGACCCGCGCCAACCGCAGTCTTAGTCCCTGCGCCCGCGCGCTCCACAGCGATGGATGAATATTGCTTCTGAGCCACGAGGTGAAGCATTAACCTGGAAACTGCAACTGTTTGGGTGGTTTGATTGTTTGACTTCACTACCTCAACTCCAGAGTCAGTCTCGCTGGATAATGCGCCGGACGAGGCCAGGCAGAGTGCGGACGGCAAGAAATGCGCAAAGCGGATGAAGTGGAAGTGTGGAAACCTGTGGCATGAGGCTGAGAGAGTGGCGCGGACTCCACGGGGCAAGGCAGCTGCAACTTTTCCTGAGATCTGAGACCTTTGAAAGCGGAAACTGTGAATGCGGCACGCTGGATGAGAATATAACCCTCTGATAACTCAGCACTGACTCACAGGTTGCCTCGTTTGGTTTAAATCAAACTACATGAATATACAGTCAAAGAGACACTATCTTAATGTGAGATAATAACACAAAGAAAAGGTATTGGATCTCAATTAATCCACAACCTTTTTTTTTTTTAATTTACAAAAGTATCTGTTTGCCTCCATCTGTTCGGTTTCCCTTCAATTTTGCAATTTTGATTCCCGAAGTGGCTCCGAAGTGGTGTTGCGGCTCCTCGTCCCCGGCGGATCCGGAGATCGGAGTCTCTGCACCGGGAGGAGGTGGAGTCGGAGCTCCTGCTACGCCGCAGCCTCCGAAGAGCGGCCGCGTCAAGAGGATGGTGCGACTGGCGGCCGAACTGCTGCTGTTGCTGGGACTTCTTCTGCTCACTCTGCACATAACAGTGCTGCGCAGCAACCCGCTGCCTCAAGGAAATGGGACTCTGAGCCTGGATCAGGACACTGCGCTTACAGAGGTGAGTTGTGGTGAGAGGCTTCCTGCAAGGGAGAGGATTTAACGCAAAATGGTGGGAGATGGCCCAGTGGCACAGGTAAGTTAAAGCCTCTATTCCAGGTGGCCTCTGGGGAAGTCTCTGGGGACTGACATGCACATGGATGGCTTCTCCCAAGGGTGCTCCCCAGGGAATTGTGGTGAGCCAGCTGGGGGTTAGAGGATGACCCAGGGTCAGAGATCAGCGCCCCACACCAGACACACCTCCCTATTGTCGGTGGTTTTAAATGCTAGCTGCAGGCATTTCTCCACTTCTCTGTCATCATGGGTTCATCACTGTCATGCAAGTACTTACTTGATAAAGCGGAGGGTCAGACCTGAGCCCCCAACGGTGCCCCCTTTTCTACCAAAATTCCCTGGAGTGTGTTTGGAGAATATCATCTGGCATCAGCATGACATCCACCCCATTTGAGATCGGGCCAACATAAACTTGTCTCATCTGATCCTGCATTTGTACTCTAAGCTCCACACAAATGGATCAGGTTCATGTTGACTGCAGAGCTCTTTTGACATTTCTGTCTTCTCATCAAATGGTAGTTTTTGATGAGACCTGTCAGGATTGTGATCTGCCTCAGCAAAATGTCACAAGGGAGACATTTGTTAGCATGACGCCACTTTCAGCAGAGTTTATGGTTTAATGGCCCTTTTTAACATCATAACAACACAAAGACTGCAGTAGAGCCCCAAGTCCTGATCAGAGGGTTAAAAGGGGTCTGGGATGAAAAGGTTTTGACTTTTTTTTTTAAGACGTTGTTAAGCATCCTTTAGCTGCTTTCTTGAGTTACATTTAGCACACCACTGAAACACCTCAAGCTGACACGTGCACGCCCAACAGAATATTGTGTTCTCACAGATTATTAAATTTTAGGGTCATTTTTCTTATCTCTACTGTCACTGCCATCACTGCAGATAGACCTGCACACATTCAAGCTTGTCCTTTTTTGGATTTTAGGCTATGCAGGGCCGATGAGATATTCCAGGAATTTATTGAATCATTGTCACCTGGCCAAATGTTGCATTGGATGAGCAGGATGAGGAGCAGCAGGGAGCATCTCACGAGGAACCAAAGTAGAAACTTTAAACGGATGCATCTCATCCCAACCTCAATATCCCTTTTGTCACTTGTTCAGATTTACAGGGATTCTTTCTAGCAATGCAGCCAGAGGCAAGCTTTCAATGTGCGTGTTTTTTTGTTTTTTTTTAGATATTCTTGTTTTGTCCATGGATATGTGCAGAAATGCTTCACTAACTCTCAACTGAAGACAGTGATGTCATCTTTCAGCCATGCCTGTCACGGCCCAAGGCGCGTATTGTCATCTCAAGGTGTCATTCTGAAAATGGCATTCACAGAAACACAAATGACAGGATGCAGCTCTTTGCACCTGAAGAGGACAGATACAACTCTTTGAAGAAAGACAGATTATTCTCACTGGTCCAGGAAGGCAGATTCAACAAGCGTGGAGGTGGTAATGCATTATGAGGGTGCCCCCCGCCCCCAACACCTCCACACACCCCCTTCTGAAGAGATGTTTCTAGTATATATTTCCTCAGTTTCAGTGGTAAATAAACATTTGTGTACACTCAAAAGGGAGGTATGCAACAAGGAAAGGATTATTATTTTTTCCCCCTTTACCTACGTAAGTGTTGTGCTAAAAAGCATCTGGCATAATGTGGACTGCCTTCATTTCCTGCCAGCCTCCCCGGGGGGGGAAGGACCCCTGAGTTGCTCCCAATTGAAAATAGAGTCATGCCCCTTTAAGCAGCTCCTCACAAAGTGAAAAAGGGGGAAGCAGGAAAATAAGGGGAGATACTGTGGGGGGCTGCGGGGGGAGGGGGTGGCTTGTGTGTGCAAGTGTTCATTCATGGCTTTTGGGAGTGCGTGTGTTTGGGGTGGGGATGGGGGGGCTGACATCCTGGGAGGCCCTGGATGAACTGAGGACTGGCGTGTCACTTTTGATCTCCAAATTAAAGCATGTTTTCCAAATTAAAGCATGTTCCTCTCAAATGAGTGATGGAGACTGTAAAGCCACAGAATCAGAGAACTGCTGCTTATTCAGTATTTAATTCTGTTTCAGTGTCCCAGTCTGGGTTGTGTATGTGTGTAAATGTGTGTGTCGGGGGTAAGGAGGGGTTCCTCGTTAACTTGTGTATCAAACGTCTGTAAATGATTTGGAAACACAGTCAGATATTGATATCGTCTGGTAGTTTTCTTGCATTTCTTATGTTTTAAGGTTTCTGCAGTACAGTCTCAGGACTTTTCTACATATTACTTCAAGGGTATGATTGAGAGACCCGACTGTGTAAGACGACCCTTTGATGTGTTTACAGAATGAAACTGAAGAATACTTTTGTATATTGTGTCTACTCATATAATCCATAACAATATCAACCGACTCAGAAGAAAGACCTGCTGTTGTGTTCTTGTTGTATGTTTGCATGTTTAATGTGATTAAACGTGTGAATGATCTGTGGAAGTTGCTCCCTCAGTGGAGCTCAATTACACTCACAGAGTGAAATCTGAAGAGTAGGAACTTGAAAGACAGGGTTATCACATGGACATCTCAAAATCCAAGTGCTTGTGATAGAAGCAAAGAGAGCCATGTGATGTCCATATAAAGAGCAGATCGCTGACACACAAACGGCACCCCTAAAAAGTTTTTTGTGCTGTCAGCTCTCAGTCATAAGTGTTTCATTATGGAAAAGAAGACATTTGTGGTTTTAACTGGAATCTGATTTTTTTGTCATTTTTTCCCCCCTTATATATGAATATTCTCTTTCATTTTATTTGGTATTTACAGAACCATAAACTCTTTTTTTCCAAAATTGTGTTACAGAGTAAATCATTGTGATTACAGATTAGAAACCCATCACATTATAATTTTAGGTCCATCTGGTCCCTGGATGTGAAAGATGAAAAGTAATGCAGCTGTGCAGTGTGTCCCCTCAGCTACTGAATACAAGTTACATGTACATTTATAATCCCCCCTCTCTGGCTGTGCAGCTCCATTTACGGCTCCTGTATTGCCATTGAAAGTGCACCTTGGCTGGACACAAACAGCTCCACTGGGGGCTTTTATACCCACCACAATGTGGCTGAGCTGACACTTTGTCTGTGACTGACCGCCGCGACCATACATCACTGCTTCCATAATCCCAGGCCCCGGCCTGGCCACAAAAACACTGTGGAAGACGAAATGGGACGTGAAAAAAGAAATAATGTAACATGATTGATGCCCTCCTTTGATCTTATTTTCTTCCACCCCACGATGTGCGATTGCCGACTACTTGTGGCCAGCCTTCCAATTTAGGAATAATTGTTCCTTCTGTGCATATCTGATTGAGGACATATGCCTCAGCTGTCATTTTGGGAGGGATTTACAACACCCCTGTCAGAAGACCAAATGTTTTTCTGTCTGCAAGAGGGCAGATGTAATTATTTTTGCAGCGCTTGCTTAGGTTTCTTTGTATAGCCCAGTGCAGGAAAACCATCAGTCTTACATGGCTCTTTTTTCCAGCCAGCACCAGCGTGAGCTATATATGTCCACTACACATTACTATGGTAAAGCAACAGTATACTTTGTCAGTTAAAAATGGAAAAACATACAGTTTAGCTGTGACTTTGGATCTGAATGCAGGCTTTAGATGGATTATATTTTGATGGCAGCATAGAGACGCAAAGAACACAGCGAAATGTTTGTTCCACTACTTAAGTGGCTCCTTCTTTCTGGGCCCCAAGTCAAAAAAGCCCACTGTCCAAAGGATTTATGACAGAGGTTATGGCCACAGGAACCTCTGTCAACATAAGGGATCATTCCAGTGTTGTTGAGTGCTGAGCTGAGAAACATAAAGGGACTTAAAAGGGGTTTATATTATTTGAAAATATTTTCTATAGTAATTTCATGATCATGAACACATTAATGTCTCATAAATGGCTTAATATAATATCCCTGTCTCACTTCAGAGCAAGAATATAAATGCAAGAAGCAGCTCTTCTGTCCATCTGGCTCCTGAAGACCAGAGGTCTGGTCCAGGACACCGGCTGGCCCATCAGCCTGCAACCCTTCCCTGGGCACAAGGCAGCGGTGTACACAGTGACAGCCCCGGAGCTTTCCTCCTTGATCTGCACAATTTTCCAGACCTCTCGAAAGCCAATATCGACAGGCAGAATCCCAACATACAGGTGATCATGTGTGTCCGTGCTCTCGCCATTACACTTTGATGGTTTTTAAGAGATGGCTACCCAAGCATGTAGGACAGGAAGAACAAACAGGAATACTGGGAATAGTTTAGTGCACATCATTACACCCCCCACCCCCTTTCCTTCTGTTCCCCTTCACACTTCCTGGCTCCAAGAAAAGTGTAAGACAGACAACACGTCAATCATAGTGACGGCTGATGGGTAGAGGCTAATCACCAAAGCCTCAGTAATAAGGCATGTTCAGGAAGATGGATGGCAGCTTATGTAAATGTATGGCAAGCCCTCGCCCATAACCCCCACAGTGGGGCAGATGGTTGAGTAACTGCTGCCATGTTTAAATCATTCGCCTGTCAAATCGAGCAAGGCGATCTTTCCATTTCTGAGGGCATCAATGCTAAATTTGAGCATGAACAAAGTGTATTAACATCTCAAGATGTGGAAAGAAAGGAAAGCAACCAATTGAGCAAGGGCGTGAGGCTGTGGGAGCAGGGGAGGAAGAGAAGGGGGCGTCTTTGATCCTAGGATTCATCTGGCTTTCATGGTCTGGAGGAGGCTGAGTAGCCCTTTGAACTTTGTGTTTAGATGGAGAGAGCCCAAGTGGTGGGAGGGTGACTGTGGGCCAGGGGTTGGTGTTCCCCCCTCATATGGGAGGCACATGTGTGCAGACAGAAACGGGGGAGGGAGGTGATGTTATGTTGTAGGGGCAACAGAAAGTGCCACCCTGCTGCACCCAATTTTTCACATTCCCTTAAATGCTAGCTATATTTGCTTTTTCGAAGAGTACAGATGTTAATTTGACTTCTTTTATCACAGGTGACAATCGAAGTGGTGGACGGACTAGAGAGCCACGAACCAGAGAAAGGCCTCCGTAAGGAGAGCAAGCCCAATTGGGCCTCTCCTAACTGGAGAAACTGGTGGCCTCACACATCATCATCCTCCTCATCCTCCTCTCATCAAACAGAAGAGCGCCATCGCTCCTACGGGAGCAAAACGGAGGACAGCAACTTCCTCAGGCCACCAGCTGACTGGGACAGGAGAGAAAGCAAAACTCAAACTGAATATGGTGAGACTGATACGAGTGTGTGTGTTTGCAAGAAAATGAATGCCCATTGTGGGGTATTCTGCTGTCTCCAAAGACTCTTATTTAAGCATTGGTCCCCAGATAGTCTGATGTGGAATCTATAATTTGCAGATTTGCTGATTTAAGCTGTCACCATAATAAGTGCAGTCATCCCAGGCAAGCCTTTGGGAGCCCCTGATTGAGGCCTTTAACACTCTTTTATGGGACAGATTCTTCTGTGTTGTGGCGGTATCGACGTCGCTCAGATAAAAAAACGCCTCGCTGCATTAACTAGTCACACTCATGGAGCCGGAAGAACTGCCAGGCGTCCACGCAATTCGCACAACACTCTCCAGAAGTAACCCCGCAGATAAATTTGCCGTGAAAGAATTTACACTCACCGTCTTACAGTGTGGCCCATGTTGAAGCATGCCCAAACCAACATGGGCGAACAGGAATGTGTGTGCTGTGGAAAATGTTGTTTTATTCACTTGCGCTATGGTGTTTAGGAGAGTGATTTGATATATTTTGTAAAACCAGAACCCGTGTTAAATGTTTCTGGCTTATCACTGTGGTTATCGCTCATTTTTTGTTTATTTCATACCACACTAATGGACAAGGACGTATTTCAGCATTATTACTGTCATAGTTTTAAACTCTATAATCATAATTATGAACAGCCAGTGACAGTCACCCATCACTGCTGACTAATGGTAAATTCCTTTGTATCTCATCTGTGGTTTGAGTATGACTTATTATCCAACTTTTTCTCAGTTCTAACTTTTGTCTAAGTGGCCACCCTCCCATTGACATTAGAGATGAGGAGGGCATAAATAGGTATGGGTATAAAAAAAAGTGTACCTAACAAAGGGCAGAAGAGCAGTAGGGGCTATACCCGAGCCAGAAATATTTCCAGTGATTGTTTGTGCTCAAGGAGTACTGCTTTCAAGATGTGATGACGGCAGCGGCAGAGTAAGGTGAACCTTTAGTAAGTGTTACCATGTATAGCCACTCATTATAGTCATGTGTGCAGTGACAGTTGGAGTTAAAAGGGGTCCTTGCTGTATTTCTTTGCATTTCACACGTCTGAATCGCACACACAGCAGCTCAGTGGGGTTCAGTACCACTGTGCCAGGGACGCATGGAAGATTTGTGTTTGTAAGCAGCATCATGGATTCCCTGCTGCTTTGTTGGAGCTTGCCAAATGTTTTCCAGCACATGAGACATATTGTCTGTGATATTGTCTGTGTGTGTGTGTGCGTGAACAAGCTTCCGTCGTGTCTCCTTTGAGAAGCAAAGTCAAAGTGAGTTCCCCACCTCAACATCTTTTCATGTCCTAACCCCACTCATTATTAGTGAACAGGCCCATGTAAGTTCAGCATGTGGTCTGCAGAAGAGCTGAGGATCTTTGTTTTTTCTCTCTCTGATCTAAGACTATATGGATGGTGAAGGCGACTGGAGTACCTGGTCAGCATGCAGTGTCACTTGTGGAAATGGCAACCAGAAGAGAACCAGGTCCTGCGGTTATGCCTGTACAGCCACAGAGTCCAGAACTTGTGATATGCCCAACTGCCCAGGTAAGATCTTGGTTCTCCATAAACAGAGTACTGCAAAGTTAAATAAGTCTAGCATTTGATTTAGTATTCTTTGTTCTGCTTTTAACTGCGCTTCTCTTTCTCAAGGTATTGAAGATGCCTTCAAGACGGCAGCTACTGAAGTGAGCCTGTTAGCTGGAACAAATGAGTTCAATGCCACAGAGCTCTTTGGCGTTGGTAAGAGTTTGTCTGCTCATGTTGTACTCCATACTAACCCTCATTCAGATGTAAATGCACTGTTGAAGGCAGTTCACTCACGTGGCAGAGCTCCTGTAAACATATAGCATTCCTCACACTCGTGTTTTGCTCCATGACTGTGCAGCAGAGCAGGAAAAACATGGTCTGCTGTTTCCCTCTCGTTCTTTATCCATATGTTCTTAATAACATCAGTGAAAACACACCTTCAAGTTGAAAATGACCTTTCCTCACACTTTTGGCTTCGTTCTCTTATCTTGCAAAGTGTTTGAAGGGAGATGTGGCATCTGATACAGTCTTCATTTCTTGCAGACACAGACAGCTGCGAGCGATGGATGAACTGCAAGAGCGATTTCTTGAAGAAGTACATGACCAAAGTGGCCAACGACCTTCCCAGCTGCCCTTGCACTTACCCAACTGAAGTTGCCTACAGCACAGCAGACGTACACGACCCCCCCACCCGCCGAGATTTCCGCTGGAAGGACGCTAGCGGGCCGAAAGAGAAGCTGGAGATCTATAAGCCCACAGCCCGTTACTGCATCCGCTCCATGCTGACCCTGGAGTCCACCACTCTGGCCGCGCAGCACTGTTGCTACGACGACAGCATGAAGCTCATCACTCGCGGAAAAGGTGCCGGCACACCCAACCTCATCAGCACCGAATTCTCGGCCGACCTGCACTACAAGGTGGACATCCTGCCCTGGATCATCTGCAAAGGAGACTGGAGCCGCTACAACCAGGCCAGGCCGCCGAACAACAGTCAGAAATGTCCAGAAAACCCTCAGGATGAGGACTACTACAAACAGTTTGAAGAAGCGAGGGAGTTCTAGTCTGCTTTAGGTTGGAAGGACCAAAAGAGCACACTGCTTTCGTTTTTCAGCTGAACCTCAAAAAAAGGTCAGCTAATGTCTGACTTTTTAGGCTCTAAGGACACATTTACCACTCATTTGGACAAAGATGAATAAAATCCAACAGTTTTAAGACCCCTTACATGCTCACATGCAGCTTTTCTCAACTTCATCAAAACCAGGCACAGAATGTTTTGTTTCTTTTTTATATATACGGTATATGCCTCAGATATTTTTAGCACTAATTGCACTGCAAAGTGTTTCTTAGATTTGGTCACTAAAGGGAGGATTGACTCATATTCTTAAAAGGGAAAATTATTATTCTAGAAATGTACATTGACATTGTGTTGAATGGGGGCTCTGTAGGTTCTTTATGTTTGATGAATCTGAGAGCCACGTTTCCAGTTTTCCTCACGTTGTCAGTGACAGTAACCATGTGTAATCACTTGTGAGTATGTTTATGTAGCATGCACATCTCCCCCCTCCCTTCCCCTTAATTTTCATTCATGTAGTTCTGTCATTTCACAGTTCCCCTTCGTGTCTCTGAGGCAGTTCTTCACTGTAAAAAGCCTGCATTTATTTTTGTAAAGTATTTATTAAGTTGTAGCTGTGTCTGGGTTGGGTCTCTGTGACTGTGGCTTCTCAATCACATATGGCTGAACTTGAGATTCTTCTCCAGTTCATACATGTTATTGTGGGCATCCATGTCTCAAGTTAGGGTTTAACCACAATAGAGCGCAAAGAATGTGTGAATTCAAGTATAAGGAAAGACTTTTGAGATATAACTATGAATAAATTTTTCAAACTCAGTGATTGTGTCAAATGATAGAGATGCCTCTCCCTGTTGATCACCGTCATGGAAAAAAAAATCTTCTTAAAGGTATAATTAATCAAAATTTCAAGGTTCATTAGCTACTATTACTGGAAAATTCATGTCCAGGAAAAGGAAAGAAAAAAAAGGCACCTCATCTTATCAATTACTCTCCTCCAACAAACTTAAGCCAGCGCACAAGACTTCCATTAGTTCCATTCAATGTGGCTGTCAGGCCAAGTCTTTTGATTTGGGTTGTGATATTTCTTTAGAGGGTGAGGAGAGTAAGGTTCCCTTGAATGTGACTCAAATTCTTTGTGTTTGGCATGTATCCTCACATTCCTGAGTAATTTGTCAGTGTACACACGCTCTCACACAGACACTCAGTGCTGCTGCCTGTCCATAGCAGGAACCTCTGACCGTGCCCCCACCCCACCCCCCTCGTGCCGACTGCTGCAGTCATTGTCACACAGAGAAAGCCATTCATGCTGCGCTCATTCCTGCGGTCTTGTGTGCTGCACAGCTGCCCTGGTGCAGGGCTTGTCTTTATAGTGCAGGTCCGGGCATGTTTTGCACCCCCCGAGGCGCTATTTGCACCCACTTAGTTATTTCACTATCCTTACTAAATTCCTCCTCTGGCATATTTCGACCCTTTTATCCCAAACACTGCCTTTTGGCAACGACGCACCCTCAGCGGCTCACTGTAAATCAAATGAGTACTTTAAAAAAAAAAAAAAAAGTCTGGTTCTGTTTCACTTCACCTTCTGTCTTTACCCTTGAATTAAAACATGTTTTTCTGTGAAGATTACAGTAACCAGCATGGATTGTTATCACAGCAGACTGTCTGCTGAACAGCCCGGCAAGATCAAAGTGAAGGGTTCATCTTTTCTTTTTCTTTTTTTTTTTTTTTTGAAACATTAGTGCCAAACTCAAATTGATGACATGCCTCTATTCCCCTACCCCCATATTGTATCTCCTCTTCAGAGAAGGCTCCACGTGTCTCGGGAGCATCCAATTACACGTGCACCCTCCTCACTTTTCACCTCCCCTCACCTACTGGCAGCAGTGCGACTTTCAGTGCGCCAAAGAATATAGATCGATTTGAAGTTGGAAGGTGTAATTGTTGTGAAAATGTAGCAGAGGGAAGACCAACCAGCGAAGAGAAAACTTGCTCCACTGACTGCAGGGCATCTCTGAGGCCTCGCTTTCCTGTTACTATTTCCAGGACTCCACTCTGGTATGTTTCAAAGCTGCAAAGCACCATGTTAGTGGTATGTTGTCAGGGATCCGAAAGGGCTCATTAAGCATCAGTATGATATGATTTTTGGTGCTTTGTAACTATTTTTGTTATGAAAAGGAAATTATGTTCATTGTGCTTGCACAGCTTTTGGAATGAGTTCGACAGATGTGGATCTGGGATTTCTCAGAAGATCTCCATGCAAGAGCCAACTGTGAGATTAGAAAACAAAGCTTTGTAGATGAGATATGAAAAATTCTTCACGGTTGAAGATATTACAAGAAATGGCGCTCATTAAAACAAGTTTAAGTGGTTTGTTCTGGAGAATGCTCCAGTAGGTAAATGAGCAGGTTGCATTGGGGCGATCACACATCGCCTTCTCTTGTGGTGTGGTGCAGATGTGGCAGAGCCATTTTTAGCCTCTCTCTCACTTTCTTTTACTCACTCCCTCGCGCTGGTGCTTTATGGGTGGTGTAGCACAATGCAGGAAGTGTCTGGGCCGCAAAACCGCAGGGCCATAACTGCATGGCAAACCTAATTAAAAGGTTTTTCTTTTGGCTTCTAATCTGAAAATGCTAACCTGGACCAGGAGTTTAGTTATCTAGGAGCCGCCCACCTCCGACCCTAACACCCACCACTCTACTGACAAAACAAGGGGATGTGCCATGGGAGCTTTGCCTGTCACAGGCAAAAGCTTTGACACAGCAGCACAGGGGAGGAGTAGGTTGTAGAAGTGGGGGTGGGGGTCAATATTCCTGGGCCTGCAGCTGAACAAACAGGACAAGTGCATGTGGAACATCTGAGAGGGCACAGTGCCTGACTTTACTCCTGCTGCCAGGACATTGTTGAGATGCAGTCTTCTGGAGTTAGTTGTTTGTCCGGTAACTGAACAGAGATGGGAGCGTTCCAGCCGTTTGCAACATGGCACTGTGCACTTGCATTTCTAATATGACTGTGTAGTGAACATTGCTTTATTAGATGTGTGGGGGAAAAAAGCATGCACAAGCTTACATTTATAAACATAATGGAAAAATAGTGAATCTTTGGTGTTTATGAAAGGTGTATCAAGAATAAAGCAAACCCAAGCCTCACTTTGTCCCTAGAGATCTTATAACCCACTGGGACAATGCCTGCTTTCACAAAAAGGGAGTTTCATAGACTGTCTGGTTTTAATCCTGTGTGACTGCCACGAAGGGTGCTGGTGTGACAGCCCTGAGGTTGCGAGGGAAAGGCGAGTCAACGTGTGCACGGAAGCTGCATGGCCGTGACTCACGGTGACAGCACCGCTTGGCATGTGAGGACAGCAGGGCAGACAGGCAAGGTTGCTGCCTTTGATCTTTATTTGCCCCGCCGTCTGTTTTGCATCTAAGAGCTTTGCTGAGCACATGGCATTGGATACACCTTGAATGGCTCAGGACCCTGGTCCACTTTTTTTAAAGACTCTGGATCTTTTTTCAAAGCCAAGGGTACCCAGAAGAGAGAATGGGGTGATATTTGAAGGGGAATGTTTTAAGCTGGATAAGGAAGAGGGTCCCCCATCAGTACAGATTAGCTCTGATGAAAAGAGCATGCTCTATAATAACACATAATCACCCCACTGGAGAATGGTGACTGTGTGCGCAGCTACAAACATGGCAGCATTCATCTCCTTTTATGTGGACTCACAAGACCAGACCAGGGTTATATGTGGCTGTAGAACAACAACAACAAACACAGCATCTGCTCAGCTAAATGCGTAATACTCCTGTCAAATACAACTCGCTCATTAAGGATCCCAAACTACTGTGACATGTTGAGAGGCAAAGTTGCAGGAAATCTTCAGAATATGGTACAATCTCATCATTGGGCATAAAATACTGACAAGGAGACACTTCATTCCCCTTCAAACAATGAACATTTATCTTTTCACAGCTCTGTGGTGCATTCCTCTCTCACACCACGATCCAGAGTCAGCAGCTGGGCAAAGTTTTGCCTGATACAGTTGTCATACCTGTCTTATTTAATTAAAGGGTTTAAAAGAGTATTCATGAGGAATCAAATCAGCTGTGATGAAAGAAGTATTTGGAGAAATGATGGATTTCTAAACAAACATACGCTCTCTTGTGTTATTTCAGTCAGTTCACAGGCACCTCTGCAGAATTTCCTTTTGTTTCCAGGGTGTAATTTCTTTCCAGACTATACATTTTAGGCAGCCAGGAATCTAGATCATATTTTTTTTGTCGGTTGGACTTTACAATAACTACTGTCAAGTTTGCAAAGAAAACCTTTTTTTTCTGTAAAAGATCTTGTGATAGAAACAACACAGTAATATCCTGAATAGCGGTGTTACCTCAAAGTAAGAGAATTCAGCGTTGGAATATTCCATCCGTGTCTGTGTGGGTTTTCTCTGGATACTCTGGCTTCCTTCCACAGTCTAAATAGTCCAAACACATGTTACACTGACTCATGGCTTGAATTTGTCCCTAGAAATGAGTGTAAGCATAGCTGGCAGTTTGTCTCGTCTAGCTTTGTGGCTGTGTGACGGAGTAGTATCCTGATCACAGTGCACCTTACCTTTTAAGGACTGCCTCCAGTCAGGATGAAGCCAGGATGGTTGAGTGGTCATTGTAAAATTCTCAAACAACCCTTAAAGATACAACCAAATTAAACAAATCATACAAAACTTTAAAAGTAGACAATGTATTACATCTGTGAAGGACTGGTGGCCTGTCAAGGGTGTACCTCACTTACTTGCATTGACAGCTGAAACAGGCTCTAGCACACCATCAACCCGAGGAGGACTGGAGTATACAAATAGCTGATCAAATTAATGATTTATTACATATTTGTAAGAATTAGAAATGTTTTTGAAGGTGAAAGGTGAATTTTTTAAAAAATGATTATTTTTAATTTTACAGGATTACAACACTGTGAAAAAGCACCATTTTCACTAAAGATCAGGTATTTATCAGTCTGCCATTGGCCCAAGAACATATAGACAAACCAAATAAACACTAAAGATAAAACATTTTGTGGATGAATATATAAATATTTTGGATTCATAGTTTAAATTAGCCCTGCGATGGAGTGGCAACCTGTCCAGGATGCACCTGCTTTCCTTAGACTTTTGCTCAGTGAGAGCTGGGATAGGCTCCAGCAGTTTCCCATGACCCTGAATAGGAGAAAGAAGGTAGAGATGATGGATGGATGGTTTAAATTATGTTTAGTGAAAGTAAAAATTTGCACTGGAGCATAAAAATATTATCCCATCTGTGAAATGTGGAAGTGGTAGGATCATGGTTTGGGCTTGTTTGTCTGTACTTAAGCTCAGAAACCTCTTCACTGATGAAGAATTATCAATTTTAAAGAAAAAAATGTCAAGACATCATACATTGAACTTCAATAGAAATGCATCATTCAGCATGATAACAATCCAGACCACACAAATTGTCTTACCTGACATAAGATGGTGCTTTCCCTAGTTCAGGCCGTTTATTCCTACTACATTTTCTACATTTCTACATTTTACATTTGCA
Organism: Zenarchopterus dispar; assembly: GCA_028564865.1. Classification (NCBI taxonomy): domain Eukaryota; kingdom Metazoa; phylum Chordata; class Actinopteri; order Beloniformes; family Zenarchopteridae; genus Zenarchopterus; species Zenarchopterus dispar. The sequence goes on along the minus strand of JAOWBL010000007.1, from coordinate 14,796,725 downwards.
GAGACTTTGTTACATATTTAACTCATAGTTGTATAACATGGGATAATTTACTTGAATATAAGTTTTTTTTCTAGTTTTGTTCAAACTACCCTCTAATATTTGACTATAGAATGCTGTCTAGAAAAAAAAAGGTTTTATTTACAAATTTTACATTTCGTACCACTGCATTAAAATAAAGAGGAAAACAAAAAACAAAAAGAAAAACAAAAGACACAATTGTGGCCACATAGATTTTATTTAGTTTCTTAGCACTGCAGAGTGGTGCACATATGGTTTCCATAGCTTATACCTTTCAATATTAGCTGCATTTTCAGATAAACAATAAAGAAGCTTTAACATGGTTGTCTTGAGACTGGTTTTCTAAGAAACTGGGTGAAAAACTATGTCAAAATTTACTACTCTAGCAGAAATATCAATTTGGAAAATGACTCTTTTCAAGTACAACTCAACAGCACCATTTCATGGGCTTCATGCATACATTAGTTCTTAGATGTATTTCTTTTTAGTGAGAAAATACATATCTCTGTCAATGGGAGGATACAAATATAAATCTTAATTATCAAATAATGACTAACAGTCACATTTCATGGTATCCACATGCTACCTGAGCACTGCATATACATATATCTATACATATATATATATATATATATATATATATATATATATATGTATGT
>JAOWBL010000007.1:14777942-14795948 GCA_028564865.1 Zenarchopterus dispar | reverse complement strand
ATACATATATACATACATACATATATACATACATACATACATATATATATATATATACATACATACATATATACATACATATATATATATATATATATAACATCATCAGTCTGGAAGTGCATAGCTTCCTCCTCCTTGATTAACTCTCCATCTGTGTTCACATTTTTAAACAAAAAGCCAATATTTATATGGCTGAAATGCTTATAAAAAGTAACTATGAACTAAGATGGACAATATGCTACGTTGTACGATATACAGGAGGATTAATATGCGTGTACATATGAATTAAAGTTGATCTGGTCACGCTGACACTACATTGCTTTTATAGTCACTGTTCAACACTCACAGCTATAAATTTCTCATAACAAGATGTTTGAATAGCAAGATTCCTGTCTGACATCTTTGTAGTATTTGAAGGAACAAAATAACGTCCTACATTTGACATTTCTAAAAATTTGAAAATAGTCCTATCTGTTTGGAAAACAAAATAAGAACATCCACCCTGTTTCCCTAAATTATAGCTTATGTACAAAAGGAAGGACGCAATGGCTGCGAAAAAAGAAAGAAAAATGGTGCATCAAGGCAATGGTGCATTACGTTGAGTCCAGGTGACACTGGACAGCTTGGGGGAGTAAACTGGCATAGAGTACATGCTGGAGGCAGAGAAGTCCTGTAAGTGCACTAAGTAGATGTTCACGCTCATACTCCTTCCGGAACATCCGTTAAAATAATGGAAGCTTATTACGTCTGCATCACAAAGGCTGTGAGGAGGTGCAGGTGGTGTTCGCATATAACTGTGTGTGTGTGTGTGTGTGTGTGTGTGTGTGTGTGTGTGTGTGTGTGTGTGTGTGTGTGCATGCGTTGCATTTGTATGGGGGTATTGCTGAAGAAGCACAAAAGGAAGCAGAGAGGGTGAAGAGGGTGCAGTTCACTCTGCTGTGCCCATCAGCCGACACACCCCTCCCTCAATGGCCAAAGACTGTCCAGGAACAGTCCCAGGTGGTAATCTGGATATGTGTGTCTGCAGAAAACAAAAGAAAGCACAGATGTACTAATAAACAAAACGAAACCACACCCTCTGTCAACGCTAAGGTTTAACAAATTCAGGCATATTTATTCAAAATGGTCCAATACAATCCCAACCTATCATTATTTAATCAGCAAAAACAAAGCCCAAGTACTTTTTTTTCAAAATGAGGAAAGTTGCGTGTATTTATTAGAATATCATGAGGAGCCTGTACCATTAAAGGCTGTCATCACTCTTCCTTCTCCTCCCTCATGAAACGCAAACCTGACTCCATCATGAGGAAAAAAACTATTTCCACTTATGAACCAGGCCCCTGAACCGGCCTGACATTAGTCCTCCAGATGTAGAAGTAAACTGCTCCTTTTTATTCAGACTTAGACTTTGGCCCCGAGCACCCTGAGGGAACCTGTCACTACAATGGGACAACAGCCAGGCAAGACCAAGCACACATGGCAATACTCTCAGGGGCCATTCTGTCTCCAGAGCATGGCTCTGAGTTCGTCTTCTTCCCTTCATCTTCGGAGGATGAGGTTAAGGAAAGGCCTTGTTTAAATTGGTTGGGATGAGGTCCATAGCTGAGTCATAATCAACTTTTGGTGACATGCTTAAGGTCTTCCTTTTGATGTTTGCATGCCAGGAGGGTAATAAATAAACCTCTACAAAGCTGAACATAGGAAATATCTGAAAGTCACCCCTTTAGGCTATGGACACAGAACATGCAAGACTAATGTCTTCATTCGTGTATTACAGTGATGACACAGTTTTGATTCACGCTGGATGAATGAACAGTATAAGAAAAGGAAATCAAAGGCTTACTTAAGAAACAAAAAGTACCCCACCACAGAGCTAAGAGCATTTCTTAGGACATTTCCACAAAATTATCTGGGTGTGGACCTTCGCCTTGCTTTTTACACTTTATCTCAAGAGATGTTATAACAGCTGGAAACATTATGGAGTGTCATCTAGATAAAATGAAAAGGGCACAAAGCATGGTCCTTGAAGTACTGTGTGAAAATCTTTCTGTTTTATTTATAGCACCTGAAGAAAAGCTAATGTGTCACCCTAAAGTAATTGTGTTCATGCTGAATCTGTTTGGACAACATCGATGAGAGGTGTGTGAAAGAGCAGTTTCTATCAGCATGCTACGACCTCACTAAATGTTCAGGAGGATTTACTGCTATATTCACACACTCCTGTGGATTTCTTACTGCGGCGCTAGCTGCAAAATCTCTGCAAAGAAGTGGAGAGTGAATGTTGTGGAGACATGCTGTCTCACATGCTGGCCCTCTGGAACATGTCGGGATAACTCCAGGTCTGAGGAGCACGTGTGAAATCAGCTTCACACACAATAATATACAGTACATTCACGACTCCACATAACAGGGATTGGATTGGAAACTGTACAACAGATATCCAATTTTAAATGACCCATTTTAATTCTATTAGAAAACACTCCTTTTGGCTCATATGAAGAAAAACAGTGACATAAAAGAATACCAAAGTATTGCAGTAAAAGACTTTGTTGTTACATTTATCAAGAGATAAGTTACTTTGTTAGCTTGTTTACATAAGTGATGATGACATACAAGTGACTATTACTACTTCAATTACCAATAGAATTTGTATAATTTAAAAACTAATTTTTACAAATTTTAAGAGCCCGTATAATATGACATAATAATGTCCTTAACAATGTACTATAACATAACTACTGTGTAATCTATGTTTAAAAAGATCAAGCACTCATGAAGTCAACAGAATTGGAGAACCTAAGTAATGTAGAATTACAGAAAAGCTGGGACAAAACTGCAAAGCTACAATGAGCCTGCTGACAACTTGTTACTCGTTGACCGAACTAACCACATGACAGCACTCAGGCTGGGTCAAATATGGCATTAAAAAACACAGTTCCATTGTATCTGCTGAGGAAAAACAACATTCTTTGGTGATATGAACGCGTTTAGGAGCTGGAGAAGCCACACATTAAAAACAGCGTCGACCAAAGGATAAATGTAGCTACATGACAATGAACTTGTTTTTTTCTTGTGGCTTTCACAATTGCTTTCGTTTGGAATAATAAAAAAATATGCCATTTATGCTCCTCAAAAGAACGGTAATAAAGACAAGATTCACCAATATAAAAGACAAGTGATGTCTAATATAGAAAGCAGACAATAACCAGGAAGCCTGACTTGCATACCATTTGATTTCCTCCGGCTTTATACAATTTGGACAGAAAATCTTTATAGTGGTAATGATGTCCAGGAGGAAGAAAACTGAGCCACAGTCATGGTGTTGGGAGTCCTACACGTGTCTTTCTTCTGTCCAATCATGGCGATCCTGAAACAATGGCGTGTCTCAGACGTTCTACCACTGTCTCTTCTGCACGGCTCTGAGGAGATCTGTACAACGTGGCTTGCTGTTCTGATGTTGATCCAGTGCAAACGCAGGTGAATGTTTGAATAAAACCAGATGCTCTCTGTCAGCAGCACTGCTGCTATTTTACAATGTGATGTGAAAAAGATTAGGATAGAAGACTCAGTTTTCCACAGAAACAACATCTGACCAAAAAAGTAGGATAAGTCAATAAAAAAATTAAAAAAAAAAAAAAATTGTCAGGACAGTGTCGCACAATCAACCTTGGATCCACTTTCTAAACTCAGCTACAATTTCCTAGTTCTTCTAAATACACAAAAACAAAACTCAGAGAATTAAAACACTGTTAAAAAGAAGATGCATTTTAACAAAAGAAATCCAGTCTGACCTCTGTCCTAAATACTCCTGCTACTGTGTGTCAGTCCTTTCATGTTCTTATCACAGAAAGGCAGTGGAAGATGAACCCTGGCTGGGTAGAAAAGGCCAACTAACAGGAATGGAAGGAATGTTTGAGGAACAGCAGCTGAGGATGTGGATGACTTTGGCTCTATATGCTTAGTGATCCGAAATGAAAAAAAGCTACTGAATATCTTCAACGAAATTAATTAAGAGCAGTGGAAATATACTGCTTAGCAAGGAGTTGTGACAACACTTGAAAACTTCAGTTTTTAGTATTACAGATGTTCTGCTTCCTGTGTCCACAATAAAGATTTGGCTTCTAGGGAGGTCTAACATCCCTCAAAGACCGCTTTACCATTCTTTTTTTCTCTCTGCCTTTGAAATAGAACCTCTTCTCAGGTTTACCATCAAGGTTATGGACATGCAGGTGGCATTTAGTGGCCCTCTACAGCTTACAGACCACAGCAGACTGCACTGGAGCCTGAACACTTTAAACTTCCCATCTCTGGTTTTTTTAACTTCACCCAGCTGGAGAAAAAACAGATGCTGTGCACCATGGCACCCTCTTAATGGATGTACGTAGGCAGAGAGCAATGATCAGAGACCAGATCTGGGTCCAGCTCGGGATCAGCGAGTGAAACCTTGTTTTGCACCCAATCTGGAGGAATGACGGACAGAACGGCCAACTGCTCTGTCGTGCAGATGGCAAAGCACAGAAGCACATCGCAGCTGCAGAGATCAGATCCCACAACCAGCTCTCCGATTGAGCAGTGTGAGGTTTTGTGAAGCAACAGCGAAACTGGGAACACTCTTCAATGTCACAAATTCCCCCCTCCAAGGGAAGTTGATACCCTTCCCCCTGAGATTAAGAGATCACTACTGACAGATGATAATTCCTGGATCTATGCTCACTGAGCATGATTGTTTTATAAAAAACATTTTGCAACATATCTTAATAAGGAGATCCTGGGTGACTAGATCAGTATCTATTCAACTTCCAAATGTATATGCGTTATGTAACAATGCTAATAAAATAAAAGCCTTCAAACAAAAACTGTATTTGATCATTTAAAATACTGAGTTTATTGCAGCGTGATTAAATCTCTATATTTGCCTGAGCATGAGAGTGAGGTGAACACTCGCAGTCCACCTCAAATCCAAATGCATGGAGTATATTTGACAAATAAGCAGATTTATATAAATATATCCAGTGGTTCATGATTTTCAGTAAATTTTAGGACATTTTGTGGTCAGCTAGAGGCCATAAAGAGAGCCTTATGAGAGAGTAATAATATGAATGAAAGAAAAGCACAGGTGAGGGGGTGGGGACAGGGGACAGAGTGCCAACACTTTGAAATCTGAACCAGAGTTGAACAACAGTACTTTCTCTTCATACTAACTGACAGAGATGCATTAGCTAAACAAATAAGTCAGACCTGAGACTCCAGTTAGAGCAAGGATACCCGATCATTAAGATCCATTACTTAAGTAGCCACAACAAGTGAATGAATAAACTCACATAATGTAAGGTTAAATGTAAGAATCAAGATGGTTGTTGGTGTAAAACAAATGTTCAACATGGTTATATTCATGCCTTTGAATTTATCCCTCTTCTCTGGTGTGCTTCATAGATTTTCTTTTTGTAAAGTAAAAAAGAAAAGAAGTCAGACAAAAAGGAAACAGGAATTACTCAAGCACCAAACTGACAAACATAGTGGAAGACATGCCTTAAAGAGACAGGCCCAGGGATTGAAAAGTTCATGTAGAAGTTGACAAAATCTGCTGCAACAATGAGTACTAGGAGAAGAATTGTGTGCTTTTTAAACACTGAGGCATGCAAATGTTTTAGAGAAGCTTCCTAACCTAAAGTTATGAGGCTATAAATTAGAATACTGGGAAAATTTTAAAGTTAATATGACTGCAGATGCAGGGATACATAGACAGCAGTAAATGAAATTCATTACACTTGAATTAATAGGCTTAGTTGTTCTTTTTCAGTTACATCCCTTCTCTACATGTGGATTATTCCTTGAATGTTTTCTCAAATTGGTGAGAACATCTGAACTTTCATAAAACACAAGTTGCTGCTATGAAAGTAAAAAGTCTTAAATATGAATGTAACTACAAAGAGGCTCCAGAATAACAAGAAAATGTAGATGCTTAATGAACATCTTCAATCCAGCAGCTCTGAAAATCTATTCAATAATCTGTTTCAAGTGGATTTTCAAGATTAAAGTCACTTGCACGTTACAGAAAAAAATTCCTTTTTTTTTGTTTTTGAGCAATGGTGCTCAACAGCAGGAAACCTGTTCTTTTGTTATGTTCTAAAGTAGTTGACCTTTTGGATATAAAATGTCACCCCTTGATGCATTTCTTTCTTATGATACATCAGTTGTGGCCAAACACATGTTTTCTGAAGTCACAATGACCGTAACCTCTGGCTACTACATTATAATCAGGTCATTCTTTAGATCAATTTAATATTTGTACAATATTTATCCTCCTAAGACCTGGCATCCACATGTGTGGACTTCAAATTTTGGGCTGTCTATACTGTAACAGTTATTATGCTTAACATAGGCGGATGTCCACTATCTGGACAATTACACTGCCACCTAGTGTGATGCTTAGTTTTTCTACCAAATGGCAGCAAGAAATTAAAACTTAACAACTAACAAGAGCTCAGATTTTGGAAGACATAAGAAATGGTATTCACATGCAGTTTAGCTGATCAAGATAAAAATAAACATCCAGGCCAGTGAAATGACCAACAGACTACATATCATACTAACTTCATCAATATATTTATCTGGAAAAATATGAGAATCTTCTTTAACTATCCAACTACTATATGTATGTAAAGTCTTAGTCAAAAATGAAAGCAAAAATTTCAAGTGACTGCCAGTGCATAACATTAAAGCACATTTCAAAGACCAACGATAATAAAAGAATTAAGATGTGCTTTGAAAGTCATTGTACTGCATTTTGATTTCCTAGCTAACCGAGAAGCTCACCTTTGCTTTGCTATCTTGGGCAGACATGTAGCCAACACACATGCTCTCGGTGGTGTGACTCCATAGGAACTCCACTGTAATAAAAACAGATGATGCAACAAAGCTCAATGGTGTTATAGTTTTACACTGATTTAATATCATGAAGCAGGCAGAAGGACAAAACACTAATAGTTACTGACTAAAGGTTCAACTCCACAAAGCATACATATATCAGAAATAAATGTTTTGCTTGTTCATTACCGTGAAAATATATGACAGGCCGATATGACAAATAAGAGTAGAAGAGCACTTGAAAGTGATTGAAGACTGGTCAAATTTGAAAACAGCAACATTAGAGCCTATGAATGAGTCTTAGGTCACAAAATTTGGACAGGACTCATTCACTTGCAGCAGCTTTACAAAAAGAAGGAAGATTCTCTGAAGCTAGAGAAGTTAGAGAAACCAGATCCATCAATACAATCCATCAAACTGAGCAGGATTCTTGCTTGAAGATTAGCAGTTAATTCCACAGTGGGAGGTCTCTGTTTGAATCTGAGATGAAGGGTGTGAAACTGGAGCCTGATTGCACAAGTTAAAACACAGACCACCTGCCAGGACAGCGTCTCCTCCCCCTGCCCTACTTTATTTGTGTGATTGACTTTTTAGATAACTACAGCTTTGGTTCAACACACTCTGTGGCATGAAGGTTTGAGAGTGAATTGACCTTAAATTATTAATGACTTACCCAATATACCCTGAATGTTTTGAGATGGCTGAGCTTCGACACATCTGCAGCACCTCAGCACAATTACTCCACCCAAAACACGATCTTCACTGGCCAGAAATGGTGAGCCTGGACATCAAAATAGAGAATTACATTTGTGATGACAAAACACGCTTTAAGTAGTTAATCTAAGCAAAGCAGCTTTATTTTGAAAGCACTTTTCAAACACTGGGAAATCCAAAGGATTTAGAGAGTTTTGAAGCATATTAACACTAATAAAGTAGCTAAAAAGGAAAAAAATGAAAATAGAACTGAAGATGCACTGAAAACAGCAAAAGTAAAGACAAGGTAAGCAAAAAAATAAACAGGATTTTAACCCCCCTCCCCACCCCAGTTATCGATTTAATCTATTTTAGTGGAAATCTTTTCCATTTGGTTGCTCCCTTCAGGGGTCTCCATCTAACCCTATCCTCTTCATCTTCTAGTCTCACACCAACTAACTTCATGTCCTCTTTCGCTATATCCATAAATGTTCTCTTTGACCTTCCTTTAGGCCCATCTCCTGGCAGCTGCAACCTTATCATCCTTCTACTGATAAATTCAGTATCCCTCCTCCTTACATGTCCAAACCATCTCAGTCTGGCCTCTCTGACTTTATCTCCAAAACATTTAACATATGCCGTCCTTCTGATGTACTCGTTCCTGATCCTATCCATTCTCATCACTCCCAAAGAGAACCTCAACATTTTAACTTCTGCTATTTCCAATTCTGTTTTTTCCTCAGTACCACAGAGTCTAAACATTACACCATCACAGGCTTCACCAACATCTCATCACTTTTCCTTTCATTCTGGCCCATTCTCTTTTGTCACACATCACTCCTGACACTCTTCTCCACCCGTTCCAACCTGTTTACTCTCTGGTACTCTGTACTTTTGGCCTCAAGTCCTTAAAATCCTCCATCTTCTTTATCTCTGCTCCCTGTATCATCTCCAAACATCATAGTCCAGTGGTGATTTTAAAAAAAATTTAAAAATCATCTCTAAAATGGCCTTTAAAGGTTCGTTTTAAGGTTCACTGCAACAATTAAAATGTAGAAAGAGCATGGCAGAACAGAAGTGGTTTTAGATTAGACTTAAAGTGGTTGTAGCTGGAGCTTGGTAAACATCATCTGGGACATTACCCTGGTTGGGTGCTGCGTTACGAAACGATTCTGATATACTAATTTGGTTGTAACTAGTGGGACAGTCGGGAGGCTAAGTCCAGGCGTCCTCCAAGTACAAGAGGACTAAAATGTCTCAGGCATGTCAGACATGTCTTTGAGTACTGAATAAGAGAACATTTATATGCAAGCTGAGAGAATTTGAAATCTATTGCCAAGTAGCAACAATCTAATGTCAAAATGGTAGAAAAGAAGTGGATGGAGTAAGATTTTCCTCACTTTTGCAGCAGACATTTGGGCATTTGCAGGAGTGTTCAGTATACACTGAATCTATCTTCTTCTTCAAAAAAAGCCTGTTAAAGAGGCCACTGACATAATCTACTCCACTGGGAATGAAAGTGTGTGTGAGCCTTTCAAGATCCCTCTGTGACATTCCTGTAACTCCAGATTTCTTGGTAAATTCTTAGGTGTAAGAGCAACGGCTCAAGGTGAGAAATGACAGTCATTCATCTTGTGCCATTTCTGTAAATCCTATCTATAACTGGGAAAAATAGTGCTGTATATCATCATTAATTTTCTCAAAACAGTCACAAAGAGATTCAACAGCATCTCCATTTGCTCTAAATCATAGTTACCAATAAAAACAAACCCCCTTCTGTCATGAAGATATGATTGCACATAATTTGTCTGTGTAAGAAAAATGCTTCAGTTGAATCAAAAGAGGACGCTAAAAGTCTCATACTTTCAGATTTTCACTTTAACAGATTAAACCAAAAAAAGCACCATGAAATAAAAGACAAAACATAACCCTTGTAATTAAATGAAAGGGATCTAAGAAGAAAATATGCTTATTTGCTTTTCTAGCCAACTTACACAACTGAAAGTAATTACCTTGTCCTGGAGTATTTGTTTTTGTTAGCAGATTGCAAAATAAAAATATTTAACCACATTTATGTACAGGTTCATAATAAGTAGTGTAATTTTGAATGTTGACACTATATGCTCTAGTGTAACACAATATCATTAACAAAAAATATTAACCTTCTTAAAAAAAAGCACCACTGGAATGAGGACCTCTCTCATACCTTGACTACATTTCAAACACAAATGAGGTGTTGTGTATGTAGAAAGAGTTGGACGGCGTGATTGTGTGGTGCAATAAAATGAGAAAAAGGTTTGTTTTGGAAAGGAACAAACTTCAAACAGCTGTGGCATGTCTTTCAAAGTCTCTACACAAGAACAAAGAGAAATACGTCTCGCCTGCAGAGAGCTGGGAGAGGCTCCAGCAGATCCCTGTGACCCTGGATTGAAATAAGCAGGTACAGTATAGACAATGGACGGATAATTGGATGGATGGAAAAACAAGTCCAAATACTGTATTTGATGAAAATATTATGTCTTCATTCTACTGTTTTTTCAAATTAAATTTCACACTAATTTCCTTTCCATGTTATAATGTTCTCTTCACACTCTAAAAATATTTTTGCACGTGTACCTTGAAACAGTTACATAAAATCCAAATTTGTTCTAGGTCTTAAATAGACTGAAATGTAATAGCTCAGACGCATTTCATTGTATTGAAAACATAAAAATAATTACATTTTTGCCATTATATCTATAATTATTTAACCTAATACAGTGAGTTTGGTTTGTCAAAGTCAGCTGAAGATATCTGTTGCTGCTATTGTGGAGATTTACTTCTGGGAACTTAAATATTGAAAAGACCAAAGCAGCGTGGATCTCTCACTATATTTCCATTAAGTAATAGTCTCTTTCATTATTGGTTCTGGTAAGATGGGATTTGCTGAACTTTGTTAAATGTAATGTGTATCTACAAAGAAATCAAAACAATTTTCTTTTAACTTAGAACTGACTGAATTCAGTCCATCTTCAGTGTCTGAGGTATCCATTACAGAGCAAACTAGGATGGCCTTGTAGGGGCCAGAACAAGGCAGAAACCACCACATATTTCCACGAGTTCTTTCTTCCTCTTCTCTGAGTTAATCCAGTGGTCATTCACAGGCACAGCAAACACACTTAACAAGGCTTTCTAAAAATGACCACTTCTGAGAATATAGCAAAATTACATCTTCAAATAGATCTTCAAAAAAAAAAAAATTATGTCTTCCAAAATTATCTGCGGCTGTCAGCTATGATGTGTGGAACATTTAAAAGTCATGTTTAAAACAGCAAAAGGAGGCCATAAATCAAAAGCGGTCTCTTCTGATTGTATAATTTTCCATGTTTCCAGTTGTTTGTCAGTCCTCATTTTAAAACAACATCTGCTTGCTTAATTTCCTCCATGTTTTTCTCACAAACACGCTCTTGGCTGGCAAAAAATGTGCATATGGAAAAGCAGCGGTGATCAGTCAACATGTGGATGACTCACTGATGAACTTGTTTTGCATAGTCTCCAACAGTGTTTGGTGGGCATCTTCAGACTGCATGGCACAAGAGCATTCCCGAGCCAGCATGGTGCGGATCAGATGCTCTCCACAACCTGGCATAAGACACACAGGCACACCACAAATACACCATTAAGCTTTGGAGTTTTAGCCCATGCAGTCTGGCTTTTGCTCAAAAATGTGAGAAGCATAAAAGATCAGACTTTTGAACATTTGTTGTGTGTAGTAGTGATTACATCTTGATGTTTTCCATCTTGTTAAATGCTTTATAAACACTAAAGAGTTTATAAACCCTTCCTGATTATGCATTTAAACAACAAAACATGCATCAAAGATCCAATTTTCTGACATATCTTGATAATTTGGTGTTTGTAGCTATTTTAAAAAAACTGACTGCTATTGCTGCCCTTCTGACACTTTCACGTGGATAATAAGGAAGTTTTATTTTGGGCAACGGCCTTGCTAAAAGAAGGTTTATGTTTGACTTTCCCTCACAACAATACCAGCTGGTCTTTTCCATGCATTTCACAGTTAGGTTCAAGTGGATAATAACTTTATACATGAAGAGTAAAACAAAGACATGATTGTATGACATCCTAGCCTGGCAAGATGGGGTTAAAACATGAACCAGAGATGGGGTGTGGTAGTGAAACTAACTTTTTTTTCATTACTTTTTAATTTAACACAGATATTGTAATGTGTCAATGCATATAAACACAAAACGTGTATGTGTGCCAATGTTGTATTTATTTGAAAACTTAACTACTTGCATTGATACAGATAAAATCAGAAAGTCTCCGCAGAGAGGCCTTTAAGTTACTGCAGTTAATACCCGTTACTCCATAAAAATGATCCTCTTAAAATTGAATGTCTTCTCATTATCAGCTTAAAAAAAATTAAAATGAAATTATATTAAAAAAAAAAAAACATTCTAAAAAGGAAAACAAAACTCCTCTGGCAACTATTATGTGAAAACCCATAAAGGCAGAAATATAGCCTCATTGTTTCAGTAAACACAAATGAAGGCAGCCATAAAACATCAGGTAACTACAACAGCAGTGCATGCAGGCTGGTAACTGTGGTTACCGATTGCCTGGAGCCATTTCAAGTTCTTGTTAAAGCAAACAAAGTTGGACTGGCTATGCAGTATACCATTTCTTTTTAACTTTTTAATATAAACCCTTCTGTCAGACAGGAACTGGATATGAAGGTAGCACCAGCACAGTTGAATTAAAACTGCAGCAAGAAGCCAAGATAAAGTCAGAACTCAATAAAACAGAAATGTTAAAGATAAGTGCAGAAAACGTATGTGACAATCAGAAGCCATGAGAACAGTGACATTTGTGAACTGTTCCCTCACTGACCACAGCAAAGTGCGGGTCACATGAAGACCCACATAAGCTATATATGACAAACCGGACTGAAATGGAACGGCTGAAAGGGAGGAAGAGCATGTAGCTGTTTGTGAGTTAAAACGAAGAAAGGATGACATAAAGGGTGAGGATCACACTTCTTGTGTCAGAAAGAAGATTATTGTTTTTCTGTTTCTTTTGATGGGAGCGCCTTTCATGTCAGGAAATTAAAAACAGGTGTTGTGCTGGAACACACATCATGCTTCTCCAAACCCATAAGGCTGGCTTTTTGTTGGTAACATCAAAGCACAAAGCCACAATATAGGAAGACAGGGTGAGTTGAAACATACATACAGAGCAACCATCCACACTTCATCGACTGAGATAACAGCTGAATAGCAGATCCTTATTAACACAGTGGTCTTACGCTCCACGATTAATGCAAAAAATACTAGGATATAGTTCAATTCTATCAGCTTTAAACTGAAGACCACACAGATATGTAACATCATTTAAGATCAATGCAGTCATAGATACAAATACACAGAATAAAACTGACAGAAAACTTGTTGATGGTATGTTAAATTAAACTTTAGGGCTGCGTAAAATGCAGGATGTATTACAGGTCCAAATACATCTTTCTCAAGCTTCAGCCTGTCTGATCAAATCAGCTCATCTGCACTGAGATGCATTAGTCTAAAGATCCACATCAAAAGATTTTTAATGTTTCCCAGAAGCTATGTCGGCAACGTCTACGCATCTGAAAGAACAGGACTTGTATGGCCTCTACCTCAAATTCAAAATGAGACAAATCCAACCCAGGAATGTTGCTTTCAGCTAAGAGAGGCGGACATTTTTATTTTTGAAACACTAAGACATGTTGTATATGATCTATATACCTGCCTAATAAACAAGGAAACTGATTTAAATGGTATCTAACTAGTATTTAAAGGGAAGGATGGCTTTGTCCAAATAGCTGCATTAATTTTATGTCCCAAAAGTCAAAGGCTCAGGTTAAAGATTAAGATTAATGATATATTAACAATAGTTAAAAGAATATCTATGAAGGCAATTTAAGCCATAAAAAAAAATAGTAATAGTTATTTTGTTATCATGGTAGTTATTCTGCTCTAAAGAGTTTCTTTACTGTTCAAGTCACTTTAGGCACAGAATAAACCTAATCATGTGCTTCAGTCAGTCACTTTCAGATCATTAAACATTCAACTGAAGTCCCTCAACTCGTCAAAAAAAATGCAGTCTCTCTCTTCATATCAATGTTAGTATAGCATTTTTAAGGTGGGGGCTGTTGTAAGTCAAGCCCACCTCTGTCTTCTGGGCTTAAGATATGAAGAAGGAATGGGAAGTTCATACCCTCTCTGCATTAGCAGAGTAAATTCCTCTGCTCATCCACTTCTGGTGATATTGTGCAAGCGAGAACCGGCACACCAGAAATTATACCTGAATGAAGAAATTGGGTCTGATTATAGCTGGAGACAAGATACGGTGTCTTACCATGGGAACCTTCAATATGTTTGATAGTTACTCTGCGAAAACAGCCACTCCAGAAATAAGCCAAATACTCTATAAATCTAGTCAAAATAGTCTCATTTGAAGCAAAAAAAAAAGCTTTCCAATGGGGCAAGAAAATTATTTTGACTAGAATTTTTAAAACTAGCAAAACAGTCTAAAATGTTCCTCTAATTTTTTTAAAACAAGGCTTAATTTTACTTTCTTAGAAATCAGTTTTTGCAGTGTACATCTATCAACAGCACTGTCCACGTTTGGTGAATGTGACGTGATAAAAAAGCTTAAAGGTGAGTCATAATTACTTTGAAAAATGTAAAAACCTATACTTAACCTAAACTGATTGATACAAATAATTAATTCTAGCAGAGGACAATCTGAATCCAGATAACAGTTATCTGTTTACATCTACAACAGGTGCCCCATGTCAAATATCAGTGCAAATCCAAACACTTTTGAGATACCTGATTAACATAGAGTAGAAGATTATGAGTCAGGAACCTGAGGGTGCGATTGATGAGAATCTCTCTATAGGAACATTCAGAGGTCATGCGAGATTATTATCCAGCTTCCATACTTGACTCACTAAAACTCATTCATATTATCTCCAAAACCAAACTATTGATTAACTGGAATATTGGGAGGAAACACTGCAGAAGCACACATTCAAACACACACATACACACAGATGGTAAATATGTTTACAATACCTGAGGTACTCACTGCTGTAGAGTAAGAGTTCATGTTACAGGCGTTTTCAGCCCAGCAGCCACATCCATAATGAGCAGCCTAAAAAGACAAATGGGGGGAAACACATTCTTTATCCAAAAAACCCTTTTAAATAATCAAAAGTCTAATAAATTCTCAAATTATAACTTTGAATCAAATACATACATAAATAAATAATTGAGCCACTAGGGTGGTCATATCTATTTAATTTACTTTAGCACTGAGGCGTTATCGTGCACTGAGCTTGAAGTTTCCATAACACTGACTGTTAAAGCAGTACATGGTGCTCATTTATGCTCTTTAGCCACGCTGTCGTATTGTTTTCCAGTTGTGATATTTCTAAGAGAAACCTGGGATTTTTTTGTTAGTACCACGAAGTAGAAGACATTCTCCAAAGACATTCATGTTCCCGTTAAACAATGGGGCCCAGTACACGGATAACTTCACCTGAAGTGAAATGCCTCATTAATTTGGACAATTTGTATTAACAACCAGAAGTTGATCTGAATTAGAGCAATTACATCAAGCTGAGGCAACGCTAGAATAATACAGCAAAGGGAAAAACAAAAGGAGGGGAACCGAAAGTCGTGGGACTTTAGTAGTAACAGTTGCCTGATGAAAACTCCAAGTTGCTGTGCCCAGTCTCTCCTGAGTTGTGTTAACAGTTAACTTCTGGCAACATAAAGAAATGAAACTGAAACACGCAGCTGTAGCATATTTTACCCATTTACACCATGTAGCAGACACATATGCTAAAAAACAGAGTTAAGCACCGGGTTTGAAGAATGAATATATAATTTTTAAAGAAGTACTGCCACCCCAAGATGTTCTAGAGATATCCTGGATGGATGGCATGTGAAAATGCAAGTGTCAACAGTGTTTACTTCCGACATGTTGCAGAGATTTTCCATCATTTCCCCAGTATAATATCAGAAGCATAAGTAGGGGAAGCAATATGCAAATACAGCTGCTAATCTTCTGGATCATTTCCTACATGTGTGAACGTGCTTGCTGCCAAGAGTTGTTACTTCACACTTGTTTCTCATTCACACTCTGATATCGCTCAGACATTCACATACATGTCTACAGTCATCCACACAAAAACACTCATG
This sequence comes from Zenarchopterus dispar, assembly GCA_028564865.1. Taxonomy (NCBI): domain Eukaryota; kingdom Metazoa; phylum Chordata; class Actinopteri; order Beloniformes; family Zenarchopteridae; genus Zenarchopterus; species Zenarchopterus dispar. The sequence goes on along the minus strand of JAOWBL010000007.1, from coordinate 14,780,145 downwards.
AAGGGGTACTATCCATTATTGTAAATATGATACACAAGAAATGTGTCGATTTAAACTTAGTAATTTTTACATTGTATTCTGTTTTCTGGATGCTGACAAAAGATGCTCCGCAGCATTCGTTCTTGAATTTTCTAGTTTGAGAGCATTTCTCTAACACAAAATTTCTCTCTCTTGCACAAAAAGCTCATGTGTAAAGGGAACAATAAAAAAACCCAACCAAATCATCCACACATTCTCCTAAACATCCACAGTGTGAAAATTATTTGCACTGAAGTTATCTGAACTACACCACCAGAACCATAACAGATCATAAGGGAGATAGCTTCAAAAATGTCTGATTTTCCAATTTTAAAAAAGCATCAATTTCTCTCTTTAGATTCTAAATAACTATTTATCTAATGAGTTACTGTGTTATTAGTTAAATTTACTTCCTTTCTGGTGTTGAAGATGCTTTTGATAATTTTATAACTAAGTCGGCAAGTTACCACTAACTAATGTACAAAAAAAGATGGAAAAAGTCAGAGTCATGACAAAATACCTGGCCGACTCTGCCAGGATGTTTCATGGCTAGACCTCCGCTGGACACGGCTGCTGCTACATTCCCTTCCAAGTCGACCACAACAGCTCCGACTGTGTCGAGGCACTCTGAGCCATTTTCCTAAATCACATTAAAGGAAAGAATGACAAAAAATAAAGAATTTACACACAGACCTATAAATGTTTGTGTCTGTGTGTGTATGCAAAAATGAAAAGGCAATCTAGTAAGGATTTAAATAACACAAACGAAAAGAAATTCAAACATTCAGATTCTGAACTAAAATGTAATTTTTGACTGCGATTATAAAAAATTAAAATAAAAAATATGTCTATATAGATCACTCTTAATTACCCCTCATGTTTCAGTTTAAATCAGTTGTTATGTTACCTTATTCGAGTTTGTATTGAAAGTCAGTTGTGTGTAAACCTCCATTAGCCAGTGCATGATAAACAGCCTTCTAGATAGTAAATGTGTAAACTGACATTTTGATATTAATATACTGATAATATACGATACTTAACATTTTTAAGGATAGCCATTTTAACTAAAGTACTTCTATTTTCAGGTACTCTAAAGTTTTTGGACAAACTTACATAAGTGTAGATACGATAATATTGAATATTTTGATGAACATTGTTGTTCTTGGCTGTGTGAAGTTTGGAGCCCATGGGCATCACGTAATTCTGACTTTCCTCCCTGGATGTGCTTTGCCAGGCCTTCAGTGTAAACGCCTTCAGTTGAGGGACTTTCTTCCTTCAGTTTTGTCTACAGTGACTGAAAAGCATGTTCTGTTTGGTTCAGATCAAGTGAGTGACATTATGTTTAAGGTCATTATCCATCTACACTATGAAACAGCACCATCAATTTTGTAGGATTTGGCTGAAAAGTCTGGTCTCACCTACCTGTTCTTGAACATTATCAAAGCATTACACCCTCTGGATTTACATTCACAAAGGGGTCTCAGGTTTAGCAGGTTTAGACAACCAGTGATTTCTTTCTTTTTAAGAAACTACCAAACTGTTGATTTGGCCACAACTGAACTTATATTATATAAATCTATAAATATAATTCTGACAATGTGAAAATAGACATAACTTTAATAAATGGCAATATATCTAAAAACAAAAAAGAAGAAAAAAATATCTCTAAATGTTCGAGCAATTATTTATTTAAATGTTTATGGCTGTATTTAGGTTATGTCCAAGTAGGTGGCTCAACTACACCAAATGGTCCCATATAATATGAAAACAGATAAATGACTATTTGGCACAAATATCAATCACTGAATTTTGGTCATTAGAATAAATAAGTAAGCAGTCCTCTAAGTTATTTTGTTTATTTATTGATCTGTTAAGTAGCTGAATGAAGTGTGTCCAGTTACGCACTGCACATCTGAACTAAGATAATTTTTTCCCACCTTCTGCTGTTTCCTCATTTTCAATGAGTTTTCAGCAGAGTGACTTTCCTGTCAAATGCTTTCAGCTCAGTTCAATGAGTCCACTTTCCTGTTGTGCTACCTAAGGTACTGAAAATCTGCAATACCTTTTCTAGCACTTAATAATTTATTGGAAGTCCACAAATCTTGGCAATACAATTCTTTGATACAATTCCTGTGAGCATGTGATACTTTAGCCATTTAGAAAAACAACACCAAATGTCACGTGA
>JAOWBL010000007.1:14743188-14777842 GCA_028564865.1 Zenarchopterus dispar | reverse complement strand
AGTAGCTGAATGAAGTGTGTCCAGTTACGCACTGCACATCTGAACTAAGATAATTTTTTCCCACCTTCTGCTGTTTCATCATTTTCGATGAGTTTTCAGCAGAGTGACTTTCCTGTCAAATGCTTTCAGCTCAGTTCAATGAGTCCACTTTCATGTTGTGCTACCTAGGGTACTGAAAGTCCGCAACACCTTTTCTAGCACTCAATAATTTATTGGAAGTCCACAAATCTTGGCGATACAATTCTTTGATACAATTCCTGTGAGCATGTGATACTTTAGCCATTTAGAAAAACAACACCAAATGTCACGTGATTTTTTTCCATCTTTTTAATTTGTCTTTCCACACTGTGAAAAGACAAATCTGTCACTGACAGCTACTTTACAAAATGCAGAATTTGTGGCAAGCATTTCACTAATGATAATGGACATATAAGGCCAAGGGATGTAGTTGTTTTCCTCTTAAATTGTTAGAAAGGGATGTGAAACTCAGTATCTGAAGAGGGAAAGCAAATGTTCTTACTACTGCTACTCCAACTGTTCCTCTACTTACTGCTTTGTTGTTGTTCTGTTTCTTTCTACAAGTGGCAAGTATTGTCATTTGTCCTTGACAAACCAAATATATCTGACAGTAAACTGTCACTGTGAGGAAGACAAAAAATTACATTACTGTCATAAGTATTTGAAACTTACTATACTACTTGTGAAAGATTTCTCACCACAGAGTGTTCAATATTAGATTCAATAATTTTGGCCATTTCATCATCAATAACGTGTCTTTTGTTTCCTTTATTGTTGGTGAATTGATGAATTTCTGGTTCAGTTTCTGTTGGTTATGTTACAATTAGATCAGAGTATTAAATTCTTTTGTTGAGAATAACGTATTTTGTTCAGACTCCTCTGGTCAGATCTCCCCCCTTTATAACATCTTTTACATCAACAACAAAGTAAAAAAAAAAAAAGATTTCATTGTACATTTAAAAAAAAATTTTTTCGTGCTAGCAGGAAGATATCCATTCTGCCTGATGTGAAAAAGCTGAGAGTACTCTCTCTGCCATCTAGTAATCATTTAGATTTTAACTGACAACAGAAAACTCACATTTTCACTTGATTGTCGTCTTTTCTTTGTCTGATTATGTTCTGTGTCCATTCTCTCTGCCAGCTCCATCTTTCTCTTGTTCCTCTTGTATGCAGATAAACTGAACTCTGAGTGTGACAAAATAATCTTGTCCTACTGCATCCACATAAAATAAAGCAAGTCTTCCAAATACAGTACATACATAGTCACGTGAAATAAAACTTCCTGTTTCGACTCTACGGTTTTACAAATCAGTAAACACAAATGAAATCCTCTGGTTCTTACCAGGTCTTAAAATTAAGTAAGAAAAACCTCAGATGAACAACACCACAAAATATTACACTGTGTCATTATTTATTTCACAGAAAACCTAAGCAAAACATGAAAGCGGTCTGTGACAAACTAAGCTCGCCCAATGATTCAATAACTCATAAAAATACCTTTTCTGGACGATATAACATGTCAAGGAATTTCGGCCTGTACTTCTTTTGCAAATTTTGGCATGAAGGCTCTGCTATAGCATTTCAGTCATTTCGAGGTCTGGATTTTGACTGAGTTATTGTAGAACCTTGATTATTCTCTTTTTCAATCATTCTGTGACATCTTTTACTCTCAGATAGATGTTCTCATATTTGATTTAGGAATATTTTATTACACAGAGTCCATGGCTGCACAACAAGCACAATCACTCATTTTACTGTCATGAATTTTAAAATCAAAACATGTTAACAGATGCTACCTTAGGGGGGAATTTACCAGGACATCCACGCTGTCTTGAACATTTTCCACTAATCACTCTTCCATTAGAATAATTGGATCTCGATAGTTTTATTTATATTCTACCCCTTCCTTGATTAATGAGCAGCAACAACTACCTTTCTAAGATCACTGCTGACGTCTTTCCTACTTGGCATTGGGTTTAGCACATACCTGAGTGCTCCAGAACTGCCGAACTCAAAAATATCTACTTTTATAGAATCAATTACATTTGCTGATGATCAGTTAAATCAAGTGCATTTGATTGGTGACATACAGCTGCTATCTACTTTCTTTATTCCTGTGGAAATAGTAAGGTTGGAGTACGTTTATCCACACACTATTTTATTGGGCTTCATTAATGCTAAATAAATAATGACACAGTGATAAGACAACAACACATGGTCATCTGAGGCTGTGTTTACTTGATTCTACACTAATATAGAAAATTTACTTCCAGGATACTGCAAGTTTGTAAATCAGTGGAACAATACTCACTTGTGGCCATTTTCTCTGAAGGGCATGGAGGTATACCATGGCTCACCGCCCAGTCATGTGCTCCTCGCCCCACTAAAAAGCTGAAAAAGTAAACCACTGAATTAACTAGTGGGATACAGCAGCATTACCAATAATGATTATGAGCCATGATAATCACCAGGGTGGTATTCTGCCAGCTGATAGCTTTCCTTTCTGAGTTTCATTCAGTAGACGATTTGCAACTAAAACTGGGTTCTTAATTCCTGAGGGAAAAGTCAGAATTATCGCAAAGCTAGCATTCAGAACAAGTCATGGCATCACAACAATTACGGACAGCAAAGATATACTCTGTCTACTCTACTACAATCCAAATCAATCAATAAGACAGGAATGATGGATTTTAAACAGAAGATTTTAAACAGAAGGAGGACATCAATACACTAGTTTCAATATGCACGCAATTTTTTTAAGGATGTTTGAAATGTTTTGTTTTGTGAAATTTATGACGACTTCACCTCCATAGAAAATAGATTTTCTGATCAAGTGCAGCGTTTAAGATTCTCTACCATTTTTTGCTACTGAATGCTGGATTATATCTGGCCTTTTTAAAGACATCTTGCTGAATTCTGAGACTTCATGGAAACCTCAGGTTGGCAAGAATACATTTTACATTTAAGCGGAACAAGTCATCATCTATAAATTATATGGCTGACATCATGCAGACAAGGTAATGAAAAAAATCTGTGGTCTTTTGGACTAAATGTTAAATGCTAGCTTTCAACCCTTCATTGTTGTTTGTAATAAATAATGAGTTCTGGCAAGAAAATGCTTTTCTTGAAAGCTCTAAAGGAAATTAAACTGCAAGTATACTGATCTATATAAATTCCATTTCTTGGTTTTCCTCCAAGTGAAAAAACAAAACTCTCTTTACTCTTTTAAGAATTTATGATACCTGTTGGTTTGAAATAGTAGAAAATGAAAGACAACAGTACTGTAGAAGTACCAACAGATGTGCATTAACTCACCACTAATGGCTCCTACTGCACCAAAATGCAGTGACTTTCCATCCATGATGCTTGCATCACATTCAATTTGCCCTGATAAGTTAAGGTTGGAGCCCAAGCCAGCATTCGTAAAAGGAGAGTCCTGACAACAAACAAAACATGCAGCATCCAGAATTTTAAAATATTCCAGTGTCACTTTTCTACAGCCCCTTTTAATAAAATATGGGATTGTTTTTTCTTTACTTAAATTGTGTTCAAAAGGACACTCTTTAAGATCTGAAGTTATAAAATGATGTAATCAAATACGACAGCATTAATTTTGAAAACCTTAGGTAGTGATTCCATTTTTTAAAAAGACACATACTAGTGCTATAATTAAATAAATAAAAGTGAATAAAAAAACACTCTTGATCAAATTAAAAATGATGATGAAAGAAACTACCTTAATCTTTTGCAGTATAATATAAAATCAAAGGTGTAGAGCTATTGTCTGCTACACAACAACAATTACAGTGTAATACATGTGGTATTCTCAATCTCCAAGACTGGAAACATTGCCAGTTTTTTTTTCTCTACAATCTACTTAAGACATTAATTTAATTATTTAAAATAGTTCAATCACATTTTCAGTTCCTGTTTATGAGAGTTACACCTTCTAGTAAAGCAAATAATATTTATAGTACTTATGTGTAGAACGTGAGAATATGGTCAAAAATGCTTCTTAATATTAATAAATTTATTTTAAGCATAGTTTAGTGCATTGTTAATAAGAGAACTCCCTCCCTTACAGTTAAGCCCACACATATGGGAGAATAAATGCTTATGATTTTTCCCTTTGCATACAACCACAATAGATTAGACATTTAAAATAAACAAACAAACAATAAAGATATGATTAAAACGTTCATTTAAGAGGTTTAACAAAGATATGGCATTTACAATTAAATAATTGTCCTGTTGCTGTTGGTTTGAAGGCCTTTCTGCCTTCAGTTTTGCCTTCAGTAAGTGAAAAGCATACACTATTGGGTTTGAGATCAGGCGACTGACTTCGTCATCGAAGAATATTCCATTTCTTTGTCTTCAAAAACCCTTGAGCTGCTCTCACAGTATGTTTAGGGTCTGTAGAAGGGCTTAGCCACCGACAGAATATCCAGCAGCTAATCCAGCACGGCTTATTTACACAACTCTGCTCAGCCCAGTGTTCCAACGCCAGTCTCCAGCTGCCACATTTTTTGACCGATCATGATGATTAGCAGAGTGGATGCAGCTGGTCCATGTTGCTGCTCGTCACCTGACCTGCCGCTCCACACCACCCCCTACAGCTGAGCCCAAGCCACACCCTAGCGCCACAGGGACACAATGCATGTACAATGTAAGAACTTTCATTTGACTAAATGTAACCAGAGTACAGCTCCATACACCTCAAAATTCATCTTGCTACTTCCATCTATTCCATTGGCAACCATTTGTACCCCTACCATAACACTGCCTCTACTGTGTTCCTGTTCTTTAACGTGATAAGTACTTTGCACTTTGCTGTAACCATCTATACTCACATTTATAAAGAGATCTCCTGATTGTAGATTTTATCAATGATATGGCTATCTTTTTCAGAGTATTCTTGACTTCTGGTGATGCTGTAAAAGGATTTTTCTTCACCAAGGAAAATATTCTGCAATCATTCACTTTAGTTGTCTTCTGGGTTTTTCTGGTCCTTTTCATGATTCCTTTCTTTTCACCAACTGTTGATTTGGTCAGACCTAAGGTTTTTGTTTTCTCTCTTACAGATTTGTTGTTGTTTTTTTTTTTAGTTGCTAAATGCCAGTTCAGAAGCTGATTTCAACTGAAGACCTATAGCTGATTCTTTTTTCTTGAAGTAATGAGGGAATAGATGGCACCTTGCAAATCAATTTTACCTTAGCCAAATATCAAAATACTTTGGAGCCCTTAAAACTTGAGGTTCTTTCCTTAAAGTTTAATCACATTTTCAGCTCCTATATAGTAAATGCCATATATTTGACAGTTTTATTTCAAATTCATTGTGGTGGTGTATAAAGGCAAAATAACAAAATCTCTGTCCTTATTCTAATTTCTTGTGATTTGCTACATACATGACCTGCCCAGTAAGTATTAAAAATGTGAGTTATTTCTATACTCTGTATAGCATGGTAGACTTAACTTTCCCTAGCAGTGAGTATACATATGTGTGGAGTATATTGTAATAAATAATGCATGCATGTTAGCTTTACTCACTATAATTTCCAAATTTCACAGTTAATCAGAGCGTGTTTATTCTGATCTCGCCCGAAAGAAAAAAAAACGTCTTGCATCAATCAACATGATACACATCCTTCAAGAGCAAGATCAGAATGAAGATGTTTCAGATGAGCATGAACACATTCTGAATTCTATTTCCTTTCCTTCCTGAATGTTTTATAAGTTGTTCCATATGAAGTTGATGAGATTTTACTAAAAAAGCTGACTTTATATAATCAAGCCTGATTCAGGATCAGCCAACCTCTAGTTCAACCAGTGCTGCAGCCACTGCTTCCACAGCAAGTGCCCCAGCTTTGAGTTGGTCCACAGCCTGGAAAGACAAAGATATAGTTAAATGTATACTTTTTGTTATCTCATCAAAACAGAAAGTACAGAGTACAGATGATACCCTTTTTAGCTTTGTTTTAATAACTCAGTTATATTTAAAGTTTTTTGTTGTTGTGTTTTTTTCATCTGTCAGCTATATAACAGCTTGTCATTCTTCTGTTCTATAGGCCATCTCTAAATTATGCTTTATTTTAATTAATGGCCTTGTGTCAAGAATCAACCATGCCAAGAAGAATAACTGAATTGTAAAACTGTAAGAGTGATGCACAGCACTTGCTGTGCACTGATGCTGTACTCTTGCTCACACAAAGCAGGTATTCTGAAACAGCAAAGAGGACATTAAGGAAGTATGAGATTTAGTTTTTATCTGTTTTTACCTAAAATAACATACTGTATTGTGTAAAAGATTTAGGAATCCCTTGTCATGTTGTTTCAAGTCTTTTTTATTAAAATAGAAATAGAAAACACAGTGACAATATTATGATAGACTGACCATTCATTGATAATTAGCACTGACCAAAGAAAAACTCATATCTGTCCACCTCAAGACAATATTTATAAAATAAAAGCACACAATGTTCAAAACAGAACTTTAACTCTACAAGCAGAATTCAGTATTCAGCCTAACTTTCCTTATAATCATGTACAGATTCAACGCTTTCACTGACAAAATTGCTCAATCCAGATGTTTGAACTATGAGTGTTGATTCCACTCTGTTAAAGTTTTAGAATTCTTCATTTTCTGTTTTTGTCTTAAAGATATGGGAAGGCAAATATGGATATAACAGAAACTTACAGTACTGTCTATGTCAATAATAAAACTGTGAATCACAGTCTTACAGCTGTCCATCTTTTCAGTGTTTTTATCTTTTTATTATCAAATTACTCAGCAAGTGATATCAACAATATGACTTTTCATTGCTGTTGTCATTATACTTGTGGTATTAAATTGAACAATACTTTAACTCACCTAATTATGGTTATCTTTATACTTATTCCTTGTGTGGATGGACCTTAACAGTTATCAGTTTTAAAGGCAAATTACTTGGTTTCCATATTTGTACTAATAGAAGAATAATGCATTGTTTGATTTGGTAATGCTTACAAAGTACACTCACTCGCTGGCAAGCTCTTTTGCATACATGCTTGTACTCCTTGGCCTTAGATTCAGAGTGGTATCCTGCTCCTAAAAGCAAATAATGATAACAATAAAAAGAAAAAAAGGAATAAATAAAAGTTAACCACAAATATTATGGTAAATTTAATCTCCTAAAAGTAGTATACTACAAATCAGATTTCAAAAAAAGTTGAGATGTTCTGTGAAACTGAAATAAAACCAGAATACAGTAAGTTGTAAATCATCATCAACCATATGTTCATTGGCCAGTAAGTGTAACTGTTTGTCCACAAGGAACATGGCTGAAACCAAAATTGAATGTCAATGACCTACAGGCCTTCTGTGAATGCTGCATTAAAAGGCAAAGATGATGATATAGCAAAAATCCATGCGTGCACTTAGGAGCACTTCTGAAAATCATTTTCAGTACATACAGGTTATTAATGCATCTACAAAGACAAATACAAACTCACTTGACCAGAGGAAGAAAACAGTTTTTTTGGGTTGATAAATATATGTGAATACATATGAATAATATGTGGTGCTATGTATGTATGGATTTGTATTTGTAATTTGCATTTCTTTAGAAGCACAGTAATACATCAGTACACAAGATATAATTATTCACAAGAACACAGACGTTAGCCACCACCAGTTATACTTGTAAACCAATGAAAATACTAACTGCATTATGAAATTAAAAATACTACAAAGAAGGCAGACAAAGTTGAGCAGATGACATCATGTTTTTTAAGAATGAAAAATCTGTTTTTGTTGTTGTTAAAAGCTGTTTGCTTAACCCTTTAAGACCAAAATCCCACATTGTTAACATTCAGATTATCCTGAGTATACTTACCTGCATGCACTAAAACAAATCCACCAATACATTTTGACTTTTGACTCCTGTCGGATTCCTGATTTTTGGACCATGAGTTGGCCAGTAAAGATGAGGGTTGCTGTTCTTCAGCACAATTCATTAGATTTTCCATAACCCCTGCATAACTTGACAAGCTTATCACTGCCTGTCAGACAGTAGTAAAGATAATTTCCATGGTGCACCTGTAAATGGAGCAGAAATGACACTGTTACCATTTAGGAAAGATTCATTATAGCTTTACGTGGTTGTGATGGACAAAAACTACTGTCAAAATAGCATTGTAGTACTCTGCTATGTAACACTGATGGCACAAATCAAAACTGTCATTAATCAAGAACGCAGAAAAACAACGCAGTTAACAACAACTCAGTATTTAATGTTATGTGAAATGTAGCGTAAGTCTCTGATTGTTAAAGATCAAAACTAGAAACAGACATCACAGTCTTCATTAAAGTAAGTCTACGTTGTTACTTTCCAAACGTTTACTCCTGTTAACTAGTTTTTACGAATGTTTAACGTTAGTTTGCATTATTAAAGGGGCGTTCATTACTTTATGTATTCATCAAACTGAGACACTGCAGACAAAACAGTTATAATTTAAGCCAGTTGTATTTAAAGATAGCTTGTTAGCCACAAGGTTGCTAACAACAACACAATCATTCTCACTTACATGTCTGTCTCCTCTCTTTTCAGCGACATAAATGCCTGCTAACCATCCCGTTATTTGACACTTGTCCAATAAACCTGATCGGGAGTTGCACTTATGATTTAACTGAGACAGAGTTTACTGTCACACACTTTTCATTGCTCTGTGCTGTCCGCAGCTAGTTAGCCATAGCATACACAAACACTTCCTGGTTCAGATACGCGTTGCTAAGGAACTGTGTTCGCTGCGAGCTGATGCACGTGGATGAAACGCACACAAAATAACGCGTTTTATATTTAATATGTTTTTACGTTTATATTTACTTGATGTAAATATTTTTTTAAATTGTTAATTTTTTTATTTTTCATTATTTCAGATTTAATTATGATTCAGGGATAATATTTTACTGTATTTTATCATTTCTCCCCCATAGACCATACTTTTCAGGGCACTTTTTAAATGCTCACTTCTAAATTAATATTTATTCCTTTTTTGATTCCCACATGATTTGATCTCAGCTACATTATTATTAAGCTGCCATGCAGATACTAGTTTTATTTGTCCAAATTGCACACATGATTTTCTTTTATGACTTTACTGCATGTATTTCTGAAATACTATATTTTGGCCAGCTTGAGAGGAACATTGACACATTGCAGTGGACTGACCTTATCTACCCATCCACCATGCTGTTTCTTTTTTTTTAAAATGCACAAGCCCTTCGATTGTTGTGGTGTTTTAGGACAGCACAGGAAGAAATGAACTCCTTGAGAAAAAATTACTCAAACTCATCATCCCTGAAATTGTAATGTGCTCAGCTGGTTTGTGAGCTACCAAAACCACAAGCATGTTAGATAATTCTTATTAAATTGTTCAGTATTATGTTTGTTCTTCACCTTTGAACTTTAATATTTATTAGCCTCCTAATAGTACTCAGTCTTAAATTCTTCAAGGATATTTCAGATAGAGGGCAGATCATTTTTATTTCTTCCCAGAGGTCCAAAACATTGATTTTTCCAGACATTTTTCACTCTTCAGCCAGAACATTCTCCGCTTTTAAAGAGGTGCGTGCTTTAAGAGGTTTGAGAACCCCTGCTTCAGTCATAATGTCCAGTGTTTGCTTTGGATCAAGTCAACAGAGATGAAAGAGTGCTGTTGACCAATTAATGTAAAGAGGGCTGGGGCCCAAGTGGAGAGTGCTGAAGAGGGGCCAAATAGCCTTCAGGGGGTGGCTTTGGTATCGCATACCATCAAATCTCTGTGGAAACTTCTTCAGGCTTTTGTTAACTGTGTGCAGAAGGAAACAGCCAGTCCATCTATGTTTAATAGGTGTGCTCACTATCACGACCACACAGGTTGCTGACATAATTCATCTGGCACCCTTTCCACTTCTTCTTTTAGATATATTCACTCTTGCTTTTGCTGTTTTGAAGCCACAGACAGCTGCAACATATTAAAAGATGGTGATTTTTTTTTCCCCCATCCAAAACCTGAAAATTAGGTCAACATTTTAATCTGACATCAAAAACAGTGTCACCTTTAATGGGTTCATTGCTGTGGAAAGAAGACAGAGTGAACACATCCAAATTCTACTTATAGAGCTGAGAAATAGAAAAAAGAAACAGAGGTCAAGAGTCATGCAGTGCAAATCTGCGGGATGGACTTAATTGTAACATTTATGCCTTGAAATTTGGTCTCATCTAACATATGCTGTTTGAATATTTGGATACAGGGTAGGTATACACTTGGATGCGCACTACCGGCATAGTCATAATGTATTTTCACCTTTTTAAGGCAAAAAACAAAGTTTGAGGAGATATCCAACTTTCTGATTAGTCTTTCATACACAAAGAAATTAAAGTTTAAAACACTATAAAGTAAGTGTGCTTAGTCAGCCAACATTGTATGAGCATAAACTCTATAACAATCTGGAACCATTTTGCTGCATTTATGCTTTGCCTAAATATAAGTCCACACCAAAATGCTTTCAGCTTTTGTTCACCCAGCCATCAAGAAGGAATTCCCGCTGCTCTGAGAAAGCAGAGAGAAGGCATGTTCTGCTGTGAGGAGACATGCTGCATGGAGGTTTTATTAAATGAAGTAAAATAAACAGAGGAAGTAGTTGCTACATATTTTGCCAAAGCTATAACCCACAAGTATTCTACTGGAAAAGAATCTTCGCGATGTGGTGCTTCTTTAATCCAACCTCAAACCCATTTCTGAAGATGCAGACTAAACAAAGTACCACTCAGTTAACCACTGTTTTCACATGAGTACTTCATAGTGGAGGATCTTGACAAATTGCCTTTACAGCTGAATGACTAATCATGAGTAAAACAGGTGCCAAATACACATATAAGAAACCTTGTGGGAAATACATAAAAGAAACATTTGTTGAGGAAAATGGAGATACTGAGGCAATTTGAAGACTGCTGAGATTGCTGGCTGTAAAACTTTACTGTTGCACACTTGACATAAATAATGATTCACAAGTGGTCTAAGTGTTCTTCATTAAGAAGGTGCTATAAAAGGACTTGTCAACATGTTTCACGTGCAACCGTTCACACACAGTCATTACAAACATCTTATTTTGTATATATTACACAACGGTCTATCTCTGCATTCGTATCCACAGTAAGCATGTCAGGGGCAACATGAGGGTTCACCTTATTGCCCAAGGACACTTTGTCACCAGATGTGGCTGGTGATGGGACCACCAATATTAACCTGTAAAAAGCACTTTGGTCAACATTGGTTGTTTGTAAGTGTGCTATATAAATAAATCTGACTTGACAGTGATCTCCTGACTGGAAGACAGCCACTCTATCAAAATGATTAAAACTAGCAAAATAATAAAAATCTGGTCATTATTTCACCAGTTTCCATTTTTTCCAGCAGGGTTCTAAAAGAGTGTGAGGGAGAGAGCTGCTTTGACATCCCATGTAACAATATACATACATATATATATATATATATATGTATATATATATGTATATATACATCATATTCAGCAGCCCCTTCTAGGTAGTCACAGCGTGTTATAAATAACCACACAAATCTTTTTAATGTTTTTGCAAAATATACTGAAGCCATTATTGTTTTTTTACACTGATCATTCATAAAAACAAGTTAAAAAGATGAATGAATTAGTTGGTTTGTTCATTAATTTGTCCATCTGTCTGTCTGTTCATTCATTCATTTTTTCATTGTGCTTGTATCTTGGCTACAGGAGGTTCTCTGGTGATTGGCAAAGAAGGCAGGGAACACTTGAACAAACAAAATGATTGCAGATTAAGCTTAAGCTAAAAAAACAAAAAGACCTAGTCTTTGCATAGTTTATGAAAGTTTCTGCTGATTTTGATCGTGCCTGAGTTTACATCTGTGAAACAGATGAGCATAATATATGACAGGACACAATGCATATGTTGCAGACACATATATGACTGAGAGAGATGGAAAACCCACCACATCATGTTGTGCTTTTATGGTCTGGGTGGGCAAAAACAGTATGTGACAGTCAGGGAAAAAAAGAGAAGCATTTCAACCTTATTAGGTACTTTAGGAAGTACAAGTACAGTTCTTTGATATTTTGGTTTCATTCCTTTGTATGCATTCTATAGATATGCTTTTAAACATTATCTGAGACTTTCAGAGGTGTTTCCTGCAAGACTTTCACTGTCATTAATAAGAATGTAAATTTGAAATGAATTCAAGGGACATTTGGGTATACTATCAATGAATTAAGCTCAGATGCCCATGAGGAAGACTGTTTTTTTTTCTACACTTAATGAATATAGAGATAGATATACTTGTGAAATCACCAGTTGCTGTAATAGAAAATCATGAGTTTTATTATCCTGTACTGACATCGGCATGTTGATGCATATGCTTCAGGAAACATAAATCAAGGACTCTAACAAATATACATGTGCTCAGGAATATTGATAATTGCTTAATTTTATGACAATGATTCCTAGGGCCTCGTGGCTTATATTAAATCAAAGATAATTATTTCTCTGAAGATAATTGCACTGTGTTGCTATTACTATAAGTAGAAAATGAAAGACAGACATATCAAGATAACAACAGCTTAGATGAGACAATATTCTTGCATCTGACTTGTAGGTACAGCTACTGGCTTAATTTCTTTGTAACCATGACAATAACAACATCCCACACAAACTTACACAAACAGATCCTTTTCTGTTTGGAATATATAACATGCCCTGCAGACTCAAGTATTCATGGGGTCCAGTCAGCCAAGTTTTCTTCTTTTGATTTAGCTACATAAAAAGAAATGCTGTCTGCATATACCTGCTGAAGAACAAATGGAGCCCAATGATCAAACAGCTAAAAATGACATCAAATGAATACTGTATAAAGTTGTTTTATATTTACACAAAAACATCTGAAGAGCAGGGATCATACGATATTGTAGCTTAGACAATACACTACAAGTTCCACAATAGTACTTGAACTCTGAAACCCACAAAACAAAAGAAAGGGAGTAGAGACAAATAAATAAATACATATTAATGTATAGTTCAGAGTTGCATGATAATATGTTAAATAAGTACTTCAAAAAGAAATGCTCAAAGTTTTCAAAGTTTGGCAAGTCTTCTTAAGTGTCATATGTATTTAAGATGTCTTACCTTTACTTTGAACATTGTGATTTGGTGAAAATTAAAGGTTTATGCTCATGGTAACAGACATCAGATTTTGAGTTTTTCTCTGTTCTGTATACCTTAAGAAGACGACTTGGACCTCAGGTCGACTGTTATTTAGTATACCAATGTTGAAAATTGTGCTAGATTGACATCTAGTGGTTTAATGCAAGCAGTACAGAAGCAAAACCGAAACCTCTCTTTATTAAATTCCCCTCTTTGTTTACCTGTAGAACAAAGAAAGATACTTTGGTATACTATTCCCACTTTACATTATGAAGTCAGGATAGAAGAGCTCTGGAGATACCCATGCACTGTTGCTTTAAGCAGAATACAGAATGGTTAAAATAATAATAATAATAATAATTACTTTTTAGTGAATCCATAATAAGCAGCTAATGTGGAAACTAATTAATATACTGAGCTCCAATGTCAAATTTCTGCACCAGATGTTAAAGTTGATAAGTTTGCTGTTAGTATCCTTAAAGGTGCAGCAGCTTGGTGTGATAAGGATCTTTATTTCCCTGAATTAAGAAGTGGCTGGGGAGCACTTTCTATGATAACTATTTTAGACAAAATTCCAAATTTAGTAAGACCATGGCTCCAATTTATTTATTCATTTTCTGTCATTATACTGACAATGTCAATACACGCACTGAAGCATTCTCTGCTCATTTGCAATAGTTGAACAACAGTGCAAACTGGATATATTTCAGGACAAAATTTTGGATGGGGTTTGGAGTGGCTACAGCTTGGATGAAAGAAATTTTCCACTCTCAGATAATGTCAGCAGTTTCAGGAGCAGATGGGTCTGGACCAGAGCAGCGCTAACACAACAGATGACAGAAGGTGGTCTTTGGAACCAGCCTGTCATGACAGCCTGACTTACTGGTCTGATTTGGTCTATCCTGTGAGATATTGTCATCTGCTATGTATATGAGCAGGACACCATGCATAGATATAAAATTTAATAAAAATAATTTTAATTTGTAAAATCACTAGTCACATCATCAGAGATACTCTCTTTAGGTTCACATGGAAAATTAAGAGATGCAAGCAGCAGGGAGGTTTGAGAGCCAACATTGCAAATAAAAAAGCGTACTGCAGCTTTGAATATAGTTTTTTCTTTTTTCACAGGAATCACTAACAAAGTGACTTAAAGTAGCTGGAACTATAGTTCTGTTGTGCCCGAGTTACCCGGCTTCGCCCACCACCACCTCACGCCAGGAAACAACCTATCCTGCCCTCTTATCTTTCTGTGATTGACTCAAAAGTCGGACCAATTGCAAGCGCACTTCCCGGTTTATAAAGACCAATCGCGTGGCCAGGATTCGTACACATAATTTACGGCGCAGTCACGGTAGGTTGAGTCAACTGAGGTCCATAGAAATTTGACAGCTTCACAGGTGAGCCAACCGTCCAGGGGCCGTTTCACTTTCCATTTCTGTTTTTGTTTTTCTCTTTTTCTCCCGGGAACTCTGTTCACTGTGAGCCTGGGGTTGCCACAGTCAAAAAACAACCATTCGAAGTCTAATCACTCCGGCAGCATGAGCAAAAAGAAAAAGGACTGGAAGACTGAAAAAGGTAAGGGTTGTTTTTTAGGGGGTAGAATAAGGCTATCATTATATATCCATGGCAAACGGCGTGGATTCAAACCATGCCAGAGCACTGACAGAGACTCTGTCTGCTGTTTGCATATTTCTCAGATACTACTTATTTTCTAGGCTCTTCGGTATTACCGTACGGTGACTGTACAGATGTTATATGTTGCGCCTCTGTTTGGTGGCCGTAATGCATGTCTGATATTCGCAACAACATTGTTCAGACAGTGCCTTCTGTCTCTTTTTTAGCTTTCAGTTTATGCGCCTACAAATGTCATTTTGTTCACTGCTGAAGACGGCTAACTAACATTTGCATCTTCCACCTGTGTGATGCACCAGGAATAGCTCATTGAGTTGCAAACAAGCCCTGTCTGCAACTAAATGTCCTTGTTGGAAATTATACTTATGTTACACAAAGCTATTGGAGGTTTAGTGGAAAACGGGAAAATTTGGGATCGACATTAATAAAAAAAAGGGAAAAACATCTGTTCTTGTGTTTAAAACACAGTGAAAGTGGCAGGCTGTGACCTTTGCTTGCTTGACTCCTAATTCTGTTTTTTAATCTTTATTTTTATTTTAGTCATTGGAGGGACCCATTAACTGTGAAAAGAAAAGAAAACACATATACGATATTGACTTCTTCACAAAGTACAGCTTTATCATAATTTGGTGTCATAACAGGTGTAATTAATAGGCCTACAAATTATAATAAAGGTGTAAGTAATACTCATTAGTGATGATCCATCGCTCATATCCCATAGATGTATTTATTTATTTATTTGATTTATTTATTTTTTTACTATCATAAACTAATACCATAGTTTTAAAGCAGTAAACATGAAAATGACACCTGTGGTAATTGAGGTATGACATATCATGTCTGTTCAGCAGTGCTCAATATAGGAACCATGCTGTGTAAAAAAAAGATTGAATATCACTGCACAGTAATATCAGATTAATTCCCACTTCTGATTTGTATTAATCTCATTTAATAAATGAAATAAATCTGGTACGCAGTGGTTGTTGACGTATGTTTTGGTTTAACCCGAATATGGTAGTGTTTTTTTTCTTTCCCCTTTTGCCCTTTTAGCCACCTCTTTCTCATGAAGCTGTTGTCCAAAATTAACACAAGTAAATATGCACAAATAATAATAATAGTGAGCTTTATTGGTTATTAAACTACTCTCAGAGAAGATTTTCATTAGTTTGAGCCAACCACTTCCAGTTTGAGCAGGTAACAGCATGGAGTGAACATCAAAGTAAATCAGATTTCACATTCTCAACTGGCAATATATCCCTCTAGGTGCAATTGCTTTAAGAGAAGATCAAGGTAAGTGTAAATGGAAAAAAAAAAAAAAATCAGACACTTAAAGAATTGAATATGATTATCTTTTAAATGATAATTTAGCCAGGGGCAAGTTTAAAGGCAGGCTGAAATTTTAATATGTAGTAACGTCTTAGATGACACCTTTATGTGTTTTATAATTATGTTTTATTATTTTTTAATTCAGATTTTCTTAATGGACTAATTTGAACCTTAACAAACTCCCTGAAATAATATAAACTACAAAAGGAATTATAAAAAGTAACATCAGTTTAGCTGCTTTGTGGTGGGTATTACCATTTCTTATACAGGTAAAAGTTAAGACACAGTATGGCCCAGGAAGGGCCAAAGGAAACGCCCAGGGAAGATTAAGCAAGGAAAGTCACACAATAACTTAACACACAAGGAAACAGGTTTTCAAAATAAGACAGGAAGACAACTAAACCTAAAACTCAACTGAAACCCTAGATCATGACAGCAACATGAAAAGAAAATGCGTTAAGGATTCAATAAATATCCCCACTGTTGTGTTGCATTTAATGTAAACCTGACTTTTCTGGGGTGTCACTACAGCATGACTTGGAGAGTGTTTTCGTTTAACAAAATAGGATCAAACCTCCGTATATCCCCAGAAGAGCTGGACGAAGTGGCTAGGGAGAGGGGGGCCTGGCTCTCTCTGCTTAGGCTTCTCCCCCCATGACCTGACCTTGGATAAGTGGCAGTTGATGGATGGATTAAACCATAACCTTTTATTTGCGTTCGAAAATAAAAACTCTTAAATCATAGTTCCTTTAAAAAATTATACAGAGCTCATATGATATAAAAAATAACACATTGCATTTGAACTGTCTGTTATTATTTATTTATGTTTATTTCTCTTTCATCTGTTTTATCATTATTTAATGGGGTATTTCTTTCAGCCATGTTTTTCTGTCTTAGCAGATAGGTTACTACTCCTGTTTTCTTTTGACAGAACAGAAGCAAGTTTGAGGCTTTTTTGCTATCAAAGACAGTGAACAGAAGGACACAGTATTGTGAGGATTAACAAGATACACGGGATGTTAATCAGCAGCTGTATAATATCAGAACGTGGTGCTGGAGCTTGTGTTAGAACCTAAGAAATAATGAAGCAAAAGTGCATCAATTTCCTGCAGACCGATCAGTAGGAACTCAAATCCCCTCATGCAGAGTAGATAGATCACAAATTGCAAAATAAACAGCTGGTTGATGTTTGGTTCTTCCAGTAACTAATGCAAAGTGTTTATCCATCCATTCAATTATCCTGTTTGGGATTGCAGGAGGTTGAAGCAAACTTTACTCTAAAGGTAGCATTGAGAATTTCAATCAAGATCTTTAAGGTGCTAACCACCTGTGTACTTTATTAAAGTAAAGTAAGACTTGGGCAGAGTAGGATATAACAAGAAAAAAAATGGGCTCGGAATTCAATTTAGCTTAGCAATCATTGTGACCTAAGTGGTTCTCAGCTCAGATAGCCATGTAGTCCCCTGAACAACCACCTGAAAAAGTTACAGCAACAACCATATGTAAAAGGGAAGTAGTATTTGATTAAAACCATTAATTATAATCTTTTTTGTCTGTGGTTGAATACTCAGTCATAGAACTTGGACAAACAGCCCCACCAGTCTGTTGCTGGAAGAATCCCAATTCCTCCTTGGTTAACTTTCTTACTGCATTTTCATATTTACCATGTGAGAGAAAATTATAGTGCAAGAAGTAGATCACATTATTCAGAATCGGCCTATTAGGAATCACGTTTTATGCAGTATACATCATCACAAGTGATGATGTTTGCAGTAACAGCAGAACAGCGGAGGAAGAGTATAATTATAGAGCAAACCGCAATAAAGATACGACCTGCAATTATTGCTGACATGGATAGTGGGCATAAGTAGCAGGAGAACAAAGGGATAATTCGGGGTGACATTAAGAGAAGAAGAGAAACTGACCATTCAGTTAAAAGACATTTAATTGAAACATCTGTGGCTTTAACACCAAATGAATGTTACACTTATTACATGTTACACTTTTAGCACTTAAGATTAGAACAGGATGATTTTTCACTGAAATCTGTGGTTGCTTTCTCCCACAGAAAGACTGCTCCGTCTAGAACGGGAAGAAAGGCGCAAGGAGTATCGTCGTCAAGATTTTATTCCTCTGGATAAGATTCCAACCTGGAGAGAAGAAAACAGATGTAAGACAGAATGCCGGCGTGATGAATGTCCTGCAAGTTGATTTTGAGGATAAACTAAAGGAAGAAATTATTTGTGCAGGAATAGCCTGAAGCTGATTTAAGACCTTTATAAAATGATTGAAAGGTTATAACCTCAGCTGCTCCAAAAGTATGTGACAAAGCAACACTGACAACCCAAAATTCCAGTGGAATATACTTTTGAAAGATATTATATATGGGTTTATTTATTCATTACTATTCATACAGCTTTAAAAACTAAAAACAGTGTTAACTGTGATGAAAGTATTGTTGGATTTATTCTATACACCTTTACAGACAAATCCAGTATTGTAACTCATTAAGTCACATGAGGATGAAAACACGCTGCTTTACTTGTATCTTTAGGAAACATCATCCGCATTTTTTACTCAATAAACAAAGACCCATAGATATTTTTTTCATATCAAATAGTTACTAGTTTAATATATAAGTCCAGCAAACTTTGCTAAATATCCAGCAAACTTTGCTAAATATATATTTGTATTTTCACTACAAATAACTACCAGCAAGCAGAACCAAATTAGTGATGATATGACAGATAAAGAAGACAGAGTTCAATGAAGCAAACTTTTTTAGCAATGTAATAGCTTAGCAAATCTAATTCATCTTTTTAAAAAATCCACACTATCTTCAATTTAAGATAACTTGTTTCTAAGCAATTATGATCGTAGAAAGCCCTTTGTAGAACCTATTGTCTTTTTAATGCAACAATGTCTTTAAGTAGACCAGTTGCCAAGCGACAAGTTAGACTTTATTTTGCATTGCAAAGTTACATTATGTAAACTGCTATGTTTCTTGAAAAAAAAATATACGTACACAATTTCTAAGGATTGTATCCAGTGTAGTCAACAAACAATTCGATTTAGAAAAAAGTTCCCAAATGAGATCTTTCTTTTTAAAATGCTTTTTGACTAATGCAGGGAAAAGAAAAAAAGTTATATATCCACAAGGATTTACAATCGCTAACTTTTTAGTCATAAACAGCGCAGTTAAAGTTTGGATCAGATATACAAAATTAACTGTATTTTACCTTCCACAAAATGAAATAATACTAATGTGGCATCCACCAAGCCAATATCAACTTTTACTTTAATGGAGTTCATACCCTAAACCTTCTATACCCAAATCTAGACAAAAGACCAATGTTGATAAAATCTATCTGGATCGAAAAATGAATTAAAAACCACTTTAGTAGACCAGGGGGTGAGGTATTCCAAAGTTAAATGCACTGTTGCAGTGTATCCCTGACCAAAATATAGGAAAAATAATAAATTAAAAGTACAAATAAAGACACAGCTAAACTGTGCATTTCATTTAAAAGAGTATCTTCTCCTCACACAGTGACATTGTAAAATGTTACTGCTTCAGGCAAACCCTCTGAAGTATACATGGGGAAAATATGGCCTGAGGGCCAGATGTGGCCCCTGGAAAATTGCAGTCCAGCCTCCTTTAAAGAATAACGATACAAGACAATTATTTAATACAAATGTGCAGTTTGGTAAAGATTCTTTAGGTGACTTAAAACAGTCTATGCTTTGCTGTATAATTGATATTTACTTAACTACAGCAAAGGTCGGTGTCTACGTTCATACTAATCTAATGACTTTGTCTGCAGTGACAGATTAGTAATGTACCAGTTATGATCATATAAGCCTGATAGGAATGAATGCTTCAGAAACAAAAAAAGTTAACACAGGATGTTGTGACTTTGTTTGCTATTCGTCATGGTTATTGATCCACTGCCAGCTTATTTGATAAGTATCACTATGTTCTAGAGCACTAGTGTACTTCAACCCTGGTCCTCAGGACTACTTTTCCTGCATATTTTAGATGTTGTTCTGCTCCAGCACATTTAGCTCAAATTAGTGGGCTATTGTCAGATTGAGTAGCATTGGTCTCTGTGGCAACTCCAACAAACTGACACTGCCCATCATTAGCCTATGTTAGGAGTTCAAGGTCAGCTCTGCATGGGAAGTACCTCAGTTTCAAGGAATTTCAGGATTAGGAATCCTATGATCTGTGAGTTTCCCAAGCTAACATAGAGGTGAGGACTGGGAGAAAATGAAGGGCACCAGAAGCAGTGGACCAAGCAGAATCAAGGCTTTCCACAGAGCTCGTGTGGGATCTGTGGCTTTCCGACAACCCTCTTCAGTAAACTAAAAGGCATCCTTTAGTCTTAGACAGGACTGAACTGTGAAAGATTGAACTTCACTGCATTAAGTCAGTATATGACATCCTCCCCAGCCCTTCCAAGCTCTTCTGTTGGGGAAAAACAGAAACACCAGGAAGCACCTTGTGTCAAGGAAGAGGAACCTTGGAGTACATCCCTGCCCCAGAGCGAAGGTTGCTACCGTTGGCACCATGACCAGGTGCTGATGGTGGTTGCCAAATCCATCAAGCGGAGCAAGCACTTCAAACCATCAAAGCATCAGATAAGATTCATCCGAACAGGAGAATGCCCCACTTCCCAACCAAAACCTCAAGCAGGCCTCCTGGGAACGGCACTGGCAGATGAGGGTGGATCTGAGGAGATAGCTGAGGTTTCCAGAATGTGTCTCCCTCCCACCAGACATCTCACTGTTTTCTGAAACATCAAAACCAGTGGCCACACTTGAACTAACAGTGCCCTAGGAGCAGGCCAATGAAAGAAAGATGGGAAAATATGCAGAGCTGATGTAGGATCGCTGCAGTAGGGGATGGCGAGCACAGTGTATGCCCATTAAAGTGTGGCTTTGCTGGTAGATCACTCTGCAAAGCGTACAGCACCCGAGGCATGACTGGAGCTCATGAAAGGAAAGCCACCAGCAGGGCTGCAGAAGTTGCAGAAACAGCCTCAAGATAGTTGTGAATTATGAGGGGCAAGGAGTAGGCGAATGCTACTTTGACGGAGACTGGGATTGATCCCTAAGGCCGTCTCGGGGGAGGGGGTCTGAAGTTGAAAGACCTGAAACCCCCGCTGATTCTAAGTACTTCACTGAAGATGAATTCAAGTGCATCAAGTGATCTATACTTCAAATGTGTAGACCTTGATGACAAGCTGATGATGATCCAATCAGGTGTGTCTCAGCAGGGAAACGTCACAACCAACATGCAGGTCAGTGGGTCCTGAGGACCATGGTTGAAGAACACTGACAACACCAAGACATTTAACCAAGCATGCTAACTATAGCACAAATGTGTCATTGACATGAAAGCCCTTAATTACAGTTTTCCAAATTGGTATACATGCTGAAAATTGTACATAACAGAGCAAGGAACCACAGATTAGCAGAAGTACCTAATTAAATAGTTTTCTAACAAATTTAAAAAAAAGGATCATCGGATCAGCTGGAAAACTAAGCCCATATATATTTTTTAAAATGTCTGTTGAGTGTTTCTTTCTTTACTTCTGCTGTTGCAATATGGTCCTTTCAAAAAAAAAAAAAAAGCCTATCATTATTCTTTTGGGATTTCTGTATGGGTATGGAGCAGAGCTGAAGAAGCCAGTGACTGAAGAAGGTATGTGCCATTGTCTACTATGTTTATAGACATGGACGTAAGACCTCTGCATTTGCTGACAGGTATTTTGGACCACTCTTCCTGAGCAAACTGCTTTAGTTTATTATACTTTATTTATTTATTTATTTATTTTCAAAACCAATTATCATTGGGTTTCTTTAGCTGTATATTTGAAGCCACTAAAGACCCATGATCTGCAATTAAGGCTGCACTATTCTACTGATTAACATTTCCTCTTGCTACCAGACCCTATCAGGCTGGCCATGGTCCCGTGGCTCTAATAATTCTAAATGATATTTAAAGCTGAGATCACAAGAACATAAAACTGTTTGGAGATGGTCTTATAGCTTTTTCTTTTAGCACACTTTTCTTTATTTTCTGTTTGAGCTCCTCAGACAATTCTCTCACTTCTCTCACTGCAGCTTTGCAGGAGTAATGAAGCATTGTTTCTAGGAGTTGCAAGGTACAGACAAATTTTTCCATGTCCGTAGCAGCTTTTACAGCTTTCTCCTTTCTACAATCAGCACCAAGGATTCCAGAGCAGTCGTCAGCACAAAGACAGCCTTCTTTATCACTTTGCTCAGTTTCTTTAAGTCACTGGATTTAATGTTACTGCCCTAGCAGATGGAAAAGAAAGAAAAAAAGCAGTACTCTCCTCCACACACTAATTAATGATGTGCAACATCCCACTGCAAATAATGTGGCTCTAATTTCCTCATGAACTACTGTCTAATCTGTCTCTTCTTACACACAGTCTTCGTGTTGCATCTTCAATCCACTTTGTTGTCCGGATGAAGACTTAGGTATCTGTGTTCCTCGACAACTGCTTCTCTGGGATTGAAATAGTGCTCAGCTTACTCCTTGTCCACCTTAAAATTCACAGACATTTTTTCTGACTTGTTCGCGTTAAAGATTACATGGTTGTTCTCTGTACTCACCCTCCTGTCCACCACTGACATATAACTCAACAGCAGAGGAGAGTGAAGAGTGGTTACCACCCTTTCATATACACAATCCTTCAGTCTCACAGTGATCTGACTGTCAGATACTAGCTCAGGTGACTGGAGGCATCTACTTGTGCTTTCTGGAAGTTCTCATATAGCAGTGCAGGCTGAATCATGTAAAAAGTTGTAGAAAAAAATTGAATCTGACCATCTCAGTTCTGCTCACATGTTCAGGATGGAAGTGGTCTCAGTGAAACAGGCAGGTGATGAATTTTTTCAAAATGACTGTAAACAAACTGCAGTGGGTCTTCTTAAGTCTTTAGCGACTTACTTTGGAAGGCTGATAACAGTCTCTCCAGAGCTCATGATGGGGGATGTTGTCATTGAGGGCAGAAGGATGAGATTTTTTTAGGTCATGGAACAAGACAGGGTGTTTTTCCACAGCACTGGAAGCTTCTCCCAGCTCAGATTAGGGCTGAAGAAGTGCCACATAGCTGGTTTGTACAGGCCTTCAGGACTCTACGCCTCACACCATCTGGACCTGCAGCCTTTTTATGATCAGACTGCCTCTTCACCTAACTGCTGGAGACAGACACGTGGTTAGTAGAGAGATTAAAATCAGTGTTTCCTTATTTTGGGGGAGGTGTTAGTGAAGCTGTGTCAAAATGTATTACTGAGGTTCAGGGTGACTGTGGAGTTTTAACAGGGAAGCTGTAGGCCCACAGAGAGAGTGAGATCTGCATGGCTCAGTGCTGTGGAGCAGATACCAAATGTCCTCCTGTGCTAAAGCACTTAAAACACATTAACTGGTTATGATTGAATCAGTCTGGCCACCGATCTGCTTGAAGCTATTGATCTTTCTCCTCCACGACCATTCATTCTGCCCGTTGTTGTGCTGGGATCTGCTCTCCAGTGTTTCGTCTGCAAACTCCTTGCTTTCTCTCTTAGCTTCACTTTCAGCCTCCATGCACACTCTGTAATAACACTGTGCCTCTCTCCTTGGAGGCAATAATTTTCTTGTTCAGCAGCTTCCTTAAGTCACTGGTGATCCAGGGCTTGTTATTGTGGAAGCACTTCACTGTCCTGGTGGTTCTCTACACAGAGGTGGATACAGTGTGTCACACTCTCAGTCATGATGACATTAAACATTTAATGTGTAAATGTCACAGATTACTTTGAAGCATTCCTCATATTTTCTATAGCTTCACCTTCTCACAGGTCTTTTGGTCACATGGTGTGCCTGAACAAGGCGTGTCGAAGTGAAGGTAGCACATTGTGTTTTTCTTGCTTGAAAAAGAGCAGAGGAACTGCATACATCTTTAATACTTGAATAAAATTAAAGCAGTGTTTTCCTTTTTTTGGAGGAGCAGTTGACAAAATGTGAGGAGGGTGGAATAGTAGCAGGCAGAGAGGGGTAGTTGCAAGCTCCAGAGATCACTATGAATGGATTTGAGTGTTGTGTTTGTTGTCAAAATTTCAAATTTGAATTTCTGGGAATAAAATATGAAAACTCAAAAGCAAACATTCAATATTTGAAGTGCATGGAGTTTATGATCAGCAATACATCTTTTGTCTCTTATTCTTTGCTTATATAGTCTGAAAATTGAGTAGAGTGCCATTTGTCAGAAAAATATGTTTCTTCAAGCATAGCTTGGTGAAATGCTTACTTCATTCTTGACATTCAGGTTGTGTCATTAAAAGTGCTCCAAGGATTTGGGATCTCACTCCAGATAGTACTTGGGTTTTGGGAAGCAAAAAAAACATCTATTCCTAGATGTTGAAGACTCTCCTGTCAGCACTGTTGTTCATCACAGCAGATATTTCTTATAAATTATAATGATAAATATTATATAATCATTACAAATTTTACTGTTCTAGTAGATATTAGAAGTACCAATCAAATAACTTTTGTAGCACAGCATATATACACAAACACTTACACACTACTCTTAACAGTGGTGCTTAATTTTATTTCATTTTGACAGGCTGTGGATATTTTTCAGGTATTCCTACCTTTTAAAATTTAAGTAAGTGCATGTAAATTATATATAATAAAGATTGAGTGCATAAGATGCTCTATGCAAGGCAAGTAGATCACAAAAGCAAATAAAGAAAAACGTGTTTGGTTCAGATTCAAATGGAATAATAGTGTTTTTTGTCATAATCAGCACATTTGACTGAAGATTTTGTCTTCTCCAGTACAATTGAAAACCCTGCTGTGTCTATTTGTGTAAATAAATTATGTGTATTTATTCAGTAGCACCACAATGTTCACAGTCTTAACTGAATTCATGCAACATATCGTCTTTTTTTAACATTTCAGCCAATGACAAAGAAGAAGAGCAGGAATTGGCAGGTGGCGGAGGGCTGAGTGATAAAGTGTCTCTCTACAAGGGGGATATAACTGTCCTGGAAGTCGATGCCATAGTCAATGCTGGTAAGCACTCTGCTCTTTCACCTTTTGAAGGTGTTGGTTGTTGCTCATTTTTCCAAGATAGATGAGCTGTTAAATTGTCCTTGGCTGCCATCTACTGTTGAGATTCAGTAAATGATGATTCCCTAGACATTTCTGTCTTTGCCATTTGCTAAAGTACATCCATATTTAGATTGCTCTTCCAGCTCTTTATCTTACTTGGTGCCAGTTAAACTCATGGGTTGTCCCCCAAATGACATGTAATATGATACTTTTTGTTTGCTCTTACTGTGGCATCTCTTTTTTAAGTGATTATTCAGTGCTGCTACTATGGGAAATTTGAGGATAAGAGAGGATGGAGCAACAAGGTCATGCTATGTCTGTCGTTTCAGTAGTACCACTAACAATTTTTAAAAGCTCTAATGTATTGCTTTGCCCTTTGGTCCTCCTCATTACTTCTACAACTGATCCTGGGGTGCATTTTTCACTTGTACAGTTGTAGCAGAAGTGCATTAACATACACTACACTTGTTTGGCTTCCTCATATAGTATTTGGAAACATTTATGTCTATGCACCACATTCTCCCCAGCACTGTTCAATTGGTGTGAAAATGCTGCCCTATAATTTATGCAAGATTAATAGATGTGAAAAACAGACTGTTCTTGGGTAAGGGTAATGAATTCAATTTATTATGTAAATATCCATGGTGATGTGGACTGTGTTACATGCCTTTCTGATTAATCAGCACCATGTTGAAGGCAAAGATTGTGCACTCAGTAATCACCTAACACACATACATGTCATGGCAGTTATCTCTGACTTGATCAACCTTTTGACCTTTAATAATAGCTCTCTAATGTGTTATTATATAACTCCGGCAGGTTTTACTACTTGTCATTTGAGTCCTGTGATAACTGATGACAACTAACTGATATGATTTAAATAAAGTCTATACAGACTTTTTATAGTTAAAAATTAAGTTCCGCTGAAACCACATAGTTCTACAGAATGTATTACATAATCATAAATTATTTGTACTTTACTGTAAATATATTTAAACTTTGTGAACATTACATATTTGACAAAATCCAGGATAATTTCAGCAAAGTTTATGTGACTATAGAAAGAGGGCATGTCGAATTGGGAATAAAGTTCCAGAGGAACTATTGCATGTTTTATTTTCTCTTCGTGTTGAATGCTCAGTTTACTTCATCCATTTATGCTGCCAAACAAACAGGCTGTGATTGACCTACATTGTGGTCAGCAGGTGATCCATTTTCTTTAGCAGGTTGACGGATTGAAAAGTTGAAAGGATCGCAAAGGCTTTTATGATTTTTAAGCTGCTCCTCTATTTATGCTGCCAAGCCGGTTGTCTTTGTACAGGTGGCCAGACTGATTACAACATATAGCTCTGGACTTTGCTGCCCAATATTGTTTACTGTGATGCAAGCTCTGCACAGTATTACTTTATGAATGTTAATGCAGCAGCAATGTTACCAGGCCATTTTCTTTTTGTTGCTGGCAAAAAAAGAAAAGAAATAAAAATTAAAAATAAAAAACCATCATATGACATTATACTAATTAAATAATACCTGTACAATGCTTGTTAATTAAGTAAACTGGGAATTTTCATGTTTTTTTTCTTGTTCATTTTTTTTTGAGTAACATTACTGAGCAAACATTGTTGAAGTTACACAACACACAGTGATGAGCTGTTTTGATAGCTTTCCAACTCTTTTCCTTTCATCTAGTCATTTCTTTTTATCTTGTGCCTGCCGTGGGCTGTTTTTCATTTAAGTTTAGCACCAGTAGACTGTTGTGTATAAATTGTGGGACTTCTTTTTAGCAGTGTGAAATTATTAGCATAAAGCTTACCAAAGTGTCAGAGTGCCTTTTTCACAACAAAATCAAACAGAATGTGCAGAGATATTATATGTGTAAATTGCAGGTAAATGTAAGATGTGAATCAACACATTTTTCTATTCTAGAAACATTTTAGGGCTGTTATTTTGCTCTTTAAGTGTTCAATTCACAGGTGAACTGAAATATAGTGGGCTGTTTGCAGAGAGAACTATTTCAGTTTAGTCCTGCAATTGAACAAGATATTTCAAACTACTGTTGTTATACTTTTACCCTGGTTTGATAAAACATTTTTTCTTTTTACCATTATGTTATTAATGGCATGTTACTATTTATTACAATGGACTTTAAATATCATTTTTATTGTGAAGAGTGTATTAGCACTATACTGACTGGTATATTTAAAGTAGTATAATATTTTAGAAGCAATTTAAATGTTAAAGACACATTGGAAATGTCTGAAATAAAGTTTTTCCTTAACACCAGAAATATATGGCTTTCAAAGAAGGAAACCATTGTACTCATTACAAGGTGGCATTGTAGTTATGGTTTCAATCTAAAGCTTTAAATGCGTTGTCAAGTTGCTTTATGTCCTGTATTAAACTTAATTATTGGGCTCATTGAGTTTTTAATTCTTCCTTAATTCTATTTGGCTGGAAGTTTGATAGAAGGTGCTCAAAATGTCACCTGCGTGAAAGCCTGGAGAGAACAGAAGAGGAGGGATGGGTAGGTAAACCGCAGGGTTAGTTTAGCTACTGGAAGGCAGAATGGCCACATTATGACATGGATTATTTGGGCTGTAACATCCCATTTCAACATTGTGTGTAGAATGTCCAGAATTAGTTTTTTAATGTGTTAATTCCCCAGGCATAACTATATAGATTTGATTTAATGGCCATAGAAACCAAGCTGGTTTTGTTTTCACCTGCTTGTAGCAAGATTTTATTGATTTGACAGTGTTGCAGTCCTTCTAGATGCAATCCAGCCTGTGATTACTAAGATGTTTCCATTCACTCAGTTAGTACCAACATAAAGTACCAGTACGAGCAGCAAACAGAAGTTTTATACCTATTAATGACAGATGGATGGCTGGTGTGTGTGTAAGAGAGGGAGGAGTGGATGTGTTTTTCATCTTGCTCACTTCACCGTGTTTCTGTGGAACCTACACTATACACTCACCACTTTATGAGGTGTACCAGGTGTACTTTAAAGTGGCCGGTGAGTGTGCATATCACTCACTACCAACAAACTTTGTATATGCCAAAGTTTAAAGTAAAAAACAAAACAAAACAAAACAAAAAGCAACAAACTTTAATCTGCATTTAAGACTCATTAAATCAGAATAAATTATGTTTGACAGATCAGAAATCTTGCTTATGGAAAATGAGAAGTAATTTACTTTTGAATCAAGCAGCAAACATTTTTTGCCATACATGTTTGGACTGGAATCAGACTGTGATGAACTGATGGAGGAGACTATCACATCTAATTATGTTGTTTACAAAACTATAAGATTCACTGAAATTTCAGCAGCCAATTAAAGTATGTTTTCAATTTATTGCCATATCGTTGCTTTACATGGCAAGTGCAGAAGGATGTCTTCCATGTTTTTCTCTGTCTTTGTGGAGTTCATTTAAGTGTCACATCCCACTCCAAAAAGAATGAAGTTGTGAAAATATAAGTGTGAAATGGAGTGGAGTGACTGTGGGAATTATGCACAGAGGTTGACTCCTAATCCATTACTTGCTGTAAACCTTTCCCATCGTTCTGTGTTAGATCATTTTTACAGGAGCCAATTTTATTTGCACAGGGAATCTGGTTATGAATGCTATAAAGAACCTGCAAGGGTTGAAAAGAGTTCAAGAAATTCAATTGACATTGAGTCAAGTGAAGTCACTTGTACTGTGGTCATCTTGGGTTTGATGAGAGTGCTGACCCGCGGAGGGTAGAATACCACGATTCAGTGGAGATTGGCTTTTATTTGTTTTTTATTTTTTTTATTTTTATATTCAGTCAGTCCAAATATTGCTAGCCTGCAGGTTTGTTTGGAACAAAAGCAGAATTGTTTACTTTTGTAGTTATTCATGCATAATTTATGAATTTCCTGTATCGAAACTCTCCATATGTTACTCAGTAGTTGGCCTGGTCAGTACTTGTGTTTTATGAATAAACAACATTAGAGAACTCTAGAAGAGCACAGTTTCAGGAACAAAAAAAAAAAAATACTGCGCAAAATCCTCTATACCCTAGTAGTAGTGGTTCTTTCTATGTCATTCTTTTATTAAAAAAATAAAAATAAAGAGGTGTGGGGGCACAGCAAGAGTGCAAGACAAGAATACATGGAGTCCAATATTATGTGCTTCTTTGAGCCACAAGCCTTAATGAAGAGCCCGTTATATTTATGAGTGAAAGACTGAGTTCTGTGGAAATATTTTAGTCTACAAACAGAGAACTCTTCAGAATTCAAAGTAAATGTGGCATCTGTATTCTTTTGTTGATTTTTTGGGCTTCTCAGTGTTGCTTTCCCTAACTTTAGGGTGTTTTTTATTGGTGTAATTTTAATGCATGGATATATTTTTCTTCTTCTTGTAAGTGATATTGATTTGCCGACCAAATTCTCTCATGTTTTCATTTTAAAGTCTTGTGGCTGGATCTCTTAGAGTTTTGTTTTTTCCTCTTCTAGCTGAATAGGTTGTCCATGCACACTAAAACCTGACTGTGGCATTAAACACTAAACATAGATGTCAAATCTGCAACAATGTTCTTACTTCTCTGTTGCCCCATGGTGAGTGATAAAACCTATGGTTTCTGGTTGTGTTTTTTTTTTTTTTCATGAAAGGCTCTTGTCAGAGTGGACTTCTCATTAGATTTCCTGTCAGACCACAAGCATACTGCCCCACACACTCAGCCCCTGGAGAGTCTGGCTCGATGGGCCTATCTGTCTTTCTTCAGATTCACACCCTGTGCCATAACCTCCCAGAGTAATGCAGCCACGCTCTCACAGTCTCTCGCTCTCTCTTTGTTCTTTCTTTCACTCTGCTGTCAGCGCCATACACACTACATGGGAGTACACTCTAGCAAACACAAACACCCTCAGCTGTCTTGCATTAATATCTTAAATGTTTACTTTCCAATGCAACCATAATCATAATCAGCCTTAACCTGATCTAACCTCTGTCTGGAAA
Source organism: Zenarchopterus dispar (assembly GCA_028564865.1). Lineage (NCBI taxonomy): Eukaryota > Metazoa > Chordata > Actinopteri > Beloniformes > Zenarchopteridae > Zenarchopterus > Zenarchopterus dispar. The sequence continues at coordinate 14,747,545 of JAOWBL010000007.1, read as the reverse complement.
CACATAATCTGTTTTCTTTGCCTCTGAAGGGAACTGCCAGAGGATACTCTTGTAATGGCCAGCCAGGCCAAGACTGAGTATTGAAGCAAATAAATTTATTATAGCTAATGAAAAGCAAAATTGTTAGATGATAGCCAGTGGTTTTGAGATAGTATTTCTTCATTCTCTCTCTTTTACTCTCTGCACACTGACTATTTACTTGTAGGTAACCAGAGCTTGTATAATTTGATACTTGGACTGCACAGTGCAAATACATGCCAGACCCCTCTGACATAAAAATCTTATTCATTGCTTTCAGATTCTGCACATTCAGATGCAAATACCTGTTTTGTAGAGATAAATGCTACCCTAGCTTCAAAACAAGTTTTAGTAAAAGTTGATGCTTCTTCCCTTGCCCATGCATCAGCTTCCACGGAGTCTAAAAAACATGATTGGTAGTTTTTAACATCATTCACATGCTTCCCCTTAAACTTTTGCCTCAGCAGATGAAATGGGACACAACAATGACAAGCAACCGGTAACTTCTTGAACAAACTTTCGATTCTTGCATTGTCAGACCGAGAATGAAAAATCAGTGCCCCTGGCTGAGAGAATGTGATGCTCTGATGAACAGTGAAATAGCTCTGGTGAGTGGGTTGCACTTGATCCTGCATTTAAAGGTCCTGTTAATCGGATCGCCTTTGAGAGAGGCACAGTACAGACAGGGGTTTTCCCGCCCATCCTCCATAAATCTGATGTGACAAACCAGCTAGCAATCTTCACATTTTCCAGATTTCATTTTGATTTTTTACTTTATTTTTATCCATTACCTATAGCCCTGTGTTCATTTTTAGGGTCACAGGGATCTGCTGGAGAGTATTCCAACTCTCTCTTCAAAAGGCAGGGGTGACTGCTGCCTGTTTTATTTGATTTGTTTGTCATTTTTTAATACCTGAGTTTAATTGTGGCAAAGTGGGAAACATCTTTTGTGAGGTTTTGATTATGGAAATAATCTGAGCTATCAGTGAGTGCTCACATGGCTCTTAAAAACATGTCTGCTGCATGTGCTGGGATGACTAGTGGTCTCTGACTGTTTTGTTACCATGTTAACCCAGCCCAGTTTCCCTCTCCTAAACCCCAACCCACTCGCGCAAAAAGATAAACACCATACACACTGCCACGCAAAACAAAGGCTGTGAAACCTAATTGATGTCTTTGGAGACAGTTGCCAGTCTTTATGAAGAGACCAGTCATTCAGGTCATGTCCTCGCTTGTTTTCCCAGCAGACTGTGAGCTTAAGTCAAGCTCGTCAAGGTCGAACAGCTTTGCTGTGTGCGTCCTTGTGTGTTTGTTTGTGTGTGTCTGTGTGTTTTAACCCTTTTAGTTTCACCTCTGTTCCAGTAGCCATTTTGACTCCTGAAACAACATTTTTAAACACCCAGCCTTATGCTGTACACATGTCAGACATCATCCATCAACCGTGTGAGTAATTGAGTAGGCATTCAGATGGGAATACAAGACAGAAATGGTTATGTATTGTGCACCAAACAAATTGAGCATTTGTACAAATAGAGGTAACTACAGAGATCATTCATAGAGAATGAAAACAAATATGATCATTTGTATTTAAATAAGAACATTTTCTCTTCATTACTTAAGCACCCAAAGGATGGCCTTAACAAATGCACTTGAAGATGGTGGCCACAAATACCTTAAACCTTACTTTTCTGTATATATGTGGGATTCCTGATTGTGTATGTGAGCCTGTCATGCAGATGAGCATTATGTTTTTGGAAGTGCAAAGATGGTAAAGTTTCAGCAAAACAAGTATTGTTAGAGGGAAAGAGACTTCACATTTAAGAGGCTCGTGTAACTGTTGACCTCTAGGGGACACTGTGGCTCCATGCAACTATCACTTAACATTTGGTGAGTTTTAAAGGTGTCATGACTGTGCTGGTTCTGCATTTCAGATGGATAAATCCCCATTTTCTGTTTTCTTTTCACAGATGTTTCCTTAGAAATGTTTGTGGTAACAAGTAGAAATCCCAAGGCATTCTTAAGATTTTCAACATCTGCCTCTGCAGCACCCTGGAATTTCTAATATTGTGCTGTTTTTGGAAACAGAAACACATTTTTAACAAAATGTTCTGCAAGATTTCAGCTGCTATGTATTATTGAAGAGGTTGGATAATATTGTGCACTTCTCTTTTGCTGGGGTTGAGTTTTTTTGAGATAGGGGATGAGATTAGTTTATGCACAAAATATAATGGCTTCTTTTATCTATTAGAGAATGAGCAGAGATGTCAGATGAAACTAGTTCCATGCTGGTATAGTGAAGCCTGGGTGAATGGAGAGGGTTGTAGAAATCAACCCCAGACTGCTGACTGTTTCTTTCTGTATCCCCAGGCAGTGTACTTTGGATTGTTGAGAGCAGGCGTTTCACTGGTTTTCGCAATACCCCTTCTCAACTTTCACTTCATTCCCCCAGCTGCTTCTGTTCTTAAAATGTTTTTCTTAGTTCCCTCTTTTAGGTTTCAGTTAGTCCCAGTTATTCTGGAAAATTCTGTAAACATTTGCAGACACAAACAAATGCAAGCCATGTACACAGCCAGCCTCTAAAAGTGTGCGCCTTAGCAGAAATACTGATGAGCTGCTTGGTTATAGGCCTGCAGTGGCAAGATTTTCTATAATGGCAAGGTAATGGTAATGGTCCAGGTAATGAGCAACATAATGTTACAAGTAAGTAAAGGAATATAAAGTACACATTTTGGCCAGGTATGCAATTTTCTTTCACCAGACGCTCCATTTGATAATTTCATGCTTTAGGGTCTTAGTTCTAGTTTCCTCAGAGGGGAGGCAGTCATTCAGATAAATTCATGCTATTCAGCATGCGGTATGTAGCCATGTTGTAGCAGAAATAAAATGGTCCAATGCAGCATTACTGTGACTAAAAGTCTGTTAAAATAACATGGAAAACATCTAACCTGCATGGAAATATGAAATATCCTCTCCAGTTAGTTCTGTTTGTTGCTAAAGACAAAAAATGTTTTTTTGTTTTTGCAGAATGACCGTTCATGCTACCGGCCAAAGAGATATGACTGTTACACGTCCCATGGCTTAATTGTAACTTATGCAAACATGATCAATTTTGGCCTCTTTGGCTAAATGATACTTAAGAGTGATGACACTGTGTCTGATGGTCTTTCCAGCTGTCCAGAATGCAATTTAAATGCTGCGTAACTTTTTACATGTAAGATTACTCTTGAAAATGTTCAAATGAACTTTAGAAAGTACCTTTTTCTATACTTTAAATTGAAACCTGGTTCATAATGACAATAGCCTCTCCTTGAAACACATACATTTAACACAAATATCTTTTGAGACATTTCAAAACATAATCAAAAGCTGATTATGCAAAAAATGCTCTAAAAAGAGCAAACCCTTACCTTAAGGATCTCACTAATGGAAACAAGTGTTTCCCAAGGACAATTTGCAGGAAGGTACTGGTTTTATTTGTATTTATTCTTCATGATTTTTTATCTTATGTTTATTAAAGCAGCACTTTAGCAATAGGAAAAAAAATGTACAGAAATAAAAAGTACCTTTTCATGTTTGTTTTTTGGATTATCTTTACAAGTTTTCTGACACATCCATTGATGTCATGGTGTAGATATGATGTTATTGTGTTAATTGACCTGTGATGATGTTATAATTGAATATACTGTACCTATTTGTACATTGTTCACCAATGAGCCAAACTCTAGTAATCTGCAGCTGCTTTTCAGGGGCTGTGTTGCTTCAGGGTTGGTGCCCATGTGTATGTTAAGGGAACACTGATGAAATGGATTTCCCTGGTGTTGACACAAGTGATTGTGTGGTTACTGCACGGCTTAGAGAATGTAGGCTCATTATGTACAGAGACCTCTGTTCATTGGTGTGGTAATAGAAACAAGGCTGAGTTCTGTTGACTGTGATAAATGTGGATCTGTATGTAAAATGTCTGAGAGAGGTGATTTTATTAGGTATTAATGAGATATTTTTAGAAAGACTTTGCAACGTTGGAGTCAATATTTAGATGTAACAAGGTAACAAACAAATAGAACTACTGAACTCAATCTCTTATCTAAAAGTGGAACCCATTTTAACCCAACATTATTGGCACTGTTCTCAAAAATGATTTGTTTTAATGAGTTGTTCATTTGTAATGTCTGTAATTTATTGATTTCCAGTGGTTAGGTCACATTTTAGCTTCATGTAAAGTTTAGATGATTAGATTTAACATTTCTTTTAGAGTGAGTGCTTCCATATATATATATATATATATATATATATATATATATATATATATATATATATATATATATATATATATATATAT
>JAOWBL010000007.1:14729742-14743088 GCA_028564865.1 Zenarchopterus dispar | reverse complement strand
TATATATATATATATATATATATATATATATATATATATATATATAAAAACACATACACACACAGACATATGTGTATGTTTGTGTGTGTATGTGTGTGTATGTGTATAAAGCAGAAGAAGATGAGAGTGAGAAGATGGTGCTTATTCTATAAGTGGCAGTAAGTGCAGAGGTGGTTAATGTAGCAGAGTTCAAAGGGACTGCATATATGGAGTTATTATAGACAAGCTGATGATTTGTTGTGATGTACAGGGGAGAACCATAAGACCCGCCTTGGAGGTTGTGCGACCTCGGACAAACTGCATTTGTTTAACCTCGCTCAGCTGTGGCACTATAATGGGATGATGGCTTCTGCCATTAGCATGATGAAATGGACAAATAAGTGACTTTAGTGAAACCCACTCAAGTAAGGGCCACAGTTTGGCTGGCCTATGATGCATCAGTTGACTATGACAACAGTTTTATCTTTTTAATAGAATCTTAGTCTCGTTCCATGCCCAAACAAAGCAGATTAAGGTTTCCAATAAGGCAAAGACTATGTTGTGATGCAGCTGAATTCCCAGTACTGTGGGTGGCATTTTAATTTTGTCTGTTTTGGGTTGACACTGGTGGCAAACACACTGAGTGCAAAACCAATTCTCTCATCCTTTTTTATTGTACATATGCTACTTTGTTAAATTTATTTAAGATGGGTTAAGACCTTAGATTTATTTTTGATATGTATCCCACTTGATTATTATGTGGATTACAAAGAATAACGTTGGGTTATAAAATAAGCAGCAAGATAGATGGTTGTAAAACATATATTAAATTTGTAAACACTAGGTGTGTATAAATGAAAAGTGACATCTCCCATATCTAGTGTTATTGTGTTGTGCTTAATTTTGTTGTTGATGCTAATTATGCTGGCTGAAACTTTGTATTTTCATGTCTTTCTTACATTTGTTTAGCATTTACGATGTGGATAAAGTTGTGCTTTTCTAATTTTATAGCCATGAGTTTTTAAGGGGATTTGCTACATAGACATACATGAATACAATGAAGTTAGACTCTGTATATTTAAAAAATCTTCTAAATGAAAGAAAAAAAGGAAAATAAGAGATGGAATTGGGAGGGAGGGAGGGAGGGAGGGAGGGAAAGAGAGAGAGGGAGGGAGAGAGAGGGCAAAGGGGTTGGGTGCCTTGTTGTGTACTCTAATCAGATTTAATTTTTCATGTTCTCCAGATAATCAGCCACCACATGGACATCCTCCAGCCACTGTGGCCTCCAAAGGGCTATGCCATATTGTTAATGAAATGTACCACATTATAGATGGTATAAGTGAATTTATCATGTCATAGAGAACATCTTTATAAGACATGGAATCACAAAAACTGTTTTGTGCCTATTATGCAGCAAATCCTAATGGACGATGTGACAAAAAGGCACTGGTGTTTACGTGAAATAAAGCTGGCTAATACACTTGATGTTGGTTTTCATATTTAATATATGTGAGCTTTGCAGCCTCATTTTACAATATGATTGATTGCATGCAGTGTATGTAGACATAAGTTGTGTAAGTGCAGGTTAACGTAGATATTTGAGAAGTGACTCAGTGATCACTGCGTCAGTCACTCAGTCATCTCAGATATTTCCGTCTTCACAATTTAGCATATCACCTACAGTAAAAATATTTACTGTTGGCATTGTGAGTGGAATTCATATTCTTTCGTGCTCCCCTTGAAAGAATCATGGTTGATTGCAGACATGAGCGTCTTATGGACATGTGCAGGGGACAATACATTAAGGTGTAATCAATGCTTATCCTCAGGTTTCTTTTCCATTTAAAGTATACAGAGACACATACATTCAGTATCTACATGTGCTTCTTCTGATTCATGGTCATGATGGTCTCTTGGAGCTTAGCCCAGCTATCTTCAGGTGAAAGTCAGGGGTACATCCTGGACAGGTTACCAGTCCACTTCAGCAGTTAGCTCACACTAAAATATAATTTCTTAAAGACTATGCAAACAAATTACAACTGTGTATGTCTGACAGTTTGCATGATAAACATTTGGCAACAATTTCCTGACCATACAAAGCCAAATTCCTTTTTCTCTCCCTTTTTTTTTCTTGTTGTGGCCCCCTCTAATGTACATATGACATCTCTATATCATATGCAAGCAACAATCCTAGAAAAGAACATTAAATGTGCTAATATGTTGTTGTTTGATGACATTTTATGTACAGGTATTTTTAGCATAATATCCACTAATGCATGAAAGTGTTAGCCTCTCCCTGATACTTTTCCCAAAGGGTTTCTTTCATGGTTTATGTGCTGCATGACACTGTAAAACTATGTCTATATTGAATGAGGCTCTAAAAAAGAGCCTTTGGTTCAAAAATGTTAATGCTATGTTTGCTGCTTAAACTCATGACTGGAACATGTCAATGCAGACGGAAAAGATTAAAAGAGTGGTACTTATAATAATTTTGACTGCAAAATGCATAAAATGTATTTGCTTTTCATTATAACTAACATTGCAAGTATTTGTTGAATGAAAGATGTTCTCTGAAACAATGAAACAGTACCACCTTGTAAAAACAGTGCCACAACTACTATTTTTGAAACATTTACACTTGATGTGCTACTTCTCCAACTTTGAAAGTTTGCCAAAAATGCACCATAAACAAGGAAAAAGCATGTATTTAAGGTTCAAGCAAAGAAAATGGGAAGATAAAATAAAAACAGTAAGGGTCAGACAGCTCAATGTCTTTCAATTTGATCGTAATAAATTTAAATTCAACTCTCCGTCTGCATACGTTTGTAAACAGATTTGACTAAGTGAAATAAAGAGACTTTATCACTTTGAGATACTGTTCTTGAATTGGACTGTGTAAAGAGTAGAGATATAGACTTTGTGTCTTGGGAGTAAACATCTTATTGGCTTTTGCTGATCTTGTTAAAAAAAAGGAAGGGGGAAAAAAAAAGCTAGGTTTGATTTGTGAGCTATCCCCACAAATGAGAGGGTTGGCCTTGGCTGCCTTAAAATCTGTCTCAATCTGAAGTTGAGGTGAAAAGGCTGAAACACTACAGTTGAGAGGATCATTTGGCAGAAGCCTAATGTGTTTCAAAATAAGAAGTAAAATCTCCTGCTCTTCAGTGTAAATTTGTAGGAAAGCCTATATAAAATACGAGACAGTTATGAAACAGGTACAGAGCTTTCTGTTTGCCACAGCAGGAACATTTTATTATCTACTTTCATGGTGTTTCAACAGTTTTCTTTCTGGGTTAGTAAATTGTGAAAGAAGAAAAAAAGTCCATTAGAGGGCAAAAATATATATCCTCAGACTATCTGACATCTGAAAGTACTTATGTAGTTTATATTTTATTTGTTTCCTAAATTTTTCTTTTACACATTTAAGTAGGCTTCTTAAATTCTTAGCCACGCTTTCCAAAGTTGTGAAAACACAACTTCGATCTAACTTCCACTATGTTGTAGTAACTAGGGACATCTTGTATTTGTATCAAAATCATGCATTTTCAGTGGTGGGTATATTAGAAAGCCAAATAAAGTAAATGGCAAGTAAAGTGCTGTGCCTGCCTCCGAGAGCTTAATTGTAAAAAACTAGGTTTAGGCTTTTACTCTAAACACCAGCTGGTGTCTCAATCACAACCGTCTGTTGTGGTATGTCAGCAGATTTAGATTATAACACTTTCCTTATTTAAAAAATTTTTTTAAGAAGAGATCCGCTCCTGTTGTGTAGATAAAACAGGAAATTCAGTTAGATTTACAACAAATATTTGCGGCACAAAATAAACAAAGGGCAGTATAAATATTTCTACCTTTTTTTTAATTGTTCCAGTATAAGACAAAAACCCAGTAACAGGAGAAGTAGAAAAGAAAATGAGTGAGTTTTTCTGCCTTAAATAAATTGTGGGAAAGGTGAAACTGAGGTTGTTTTGTTGTGTTGTTTCAGTATCGAATCAATTTTTTTTCCTTTTTTTTTTTTTTTTTTTTTAATCTCCAGGCCTTTCACAGTAATCTCTCTCATACCATATGAAAGCCCTCTGGTTTATTGTAAATTTCAATGGAAATGATCCTCAGCAAATTCTGCTGAAACGCTTCCTTATCTACTAATTTGTCTCTGTTTGTTTTATAGAAATGTTTAAGACATAAAGCACTTTTAATTTAAAAGCATCTTTACTGGGTTTTGTTGTGAGATTTTCTTTTTCATGTTATGGTGTTAAAGCTGATGAAGGTACAGGTCTACATGTCTTTTTTTTTTCCTGGCTTGTTCTTGGGTTCCTCCACTCATAGAGTTGAACAATCATAAAACTTGAGTGTCTGGAGATTAATCTTCATAAAATAAAACAGGGCTGTGCTTTACACTGCCAAGTGGTGCGTGAGACAAAAACACAGCTCCTGCCTGAATTCAACTGCATGTTTCATTCACTTCCATTCTTCTTCCTTAGTAAAGCATTTGTAACAGCTTCATGAACTGAAAAGTACATCAATAATCAATGCAAAAGAATTTATTGAAATCATTCATCACCAGGCAGATAGGCCAGGAAATTTACATTCACACATGTTCGCTAAGTGTTTTTGTGGGAGGGCAAAAACTGGGGTCAAGTTTGGACTTCATTAAGGAAATGCATCATTTGCAATTAGCAATAAACGTGTTCTTCCGTTCACTTACCCTTTGATTGCATTGTTATTGTACGAAGGAAAGATAAATAGCTACATGTACTTTTTCAATTAGCAAACTTTTCTGGATCTGTGGGTATGTATCCCATGGGCGCAGTATAAGAGGCAGGCAACGTCAGGACAGCAAAGTTATGTTTGAACACATTAACAGTTAGTCCAAGTGAGAGCTCGTTTTCACTTGAGCAACAAATGACGATGGGATGGCACAAATGGATTTTGTGGTTTTTTTTAGTGCCCCTTAGTGCCAAATTTAACATGTTAACCAGTTCCAAATAATTTATTACACAAGTATGTTTTTTAACAGATGTGTGGAGAGAAATTGAGGGGAAAGGGGCCATATGACGTTACCCGTTCATTTCTACATTTATGACCATGAAGCAGCAGCCACCCAGTCAGGGTCACAACAAGAAACGGGGAGGTGGGAGATGAATACCAGATAGCTACGCTCCCCAGACATTACTAAATGAGCAACCTGGCAGTGTACAGCTACCTCTCAATGTAACCTGCATGTTTTATGGATGAGAAGATTCTCACTAACTGTCAGAGAATGAAAGCACTTCTCGGGATGGTACCATAATGGCCTCTCAGTAAAATGAGACAGTGCATTAAGAGTGTTTATCATTGCACATTTCACCAACTTTATCTTTACAGGCCAAAGGAAGAAAGCAGCAGAGCTTGGGAGAATGCTGAAGATTTAAAATTCATTAGCCAATAAATCATAGTGATCAGAAAAGATGAGAATTGTTCTTGTGCTTAGATTGATACCGCAGTTACATTGAGAACTCAGGACAAAAAAAGAAAAGAAAACTTAAACCTGGAATTTCTTAACTATGGTATTTTTCCATATGACATCTGTTAAAAATGCCATGCATGTTTCATGTGCTGTTTGGATATTCTTAACTGAGAGTCTTGATGCTCCTGTGAACCATCTCATCTCTGTTGACTTTCCTTTGCATCTAGGAATAAGTTTGGTTTTATTTACAACAGCTAAACAATTCAGTCAATTAAAATTCAAAAAGTGTTGACAAAGGATGTATTTGTTAATCAACTATTTATATAATTATGTCACTGCCTGAATCAAGTACATGCTAATCACTGTGTTAAATAATTTCCAATACGGCAGAGCCAAGTAGCCCAAGGTCACTGTACTAATGATCAAAAGTGTGGGAACTTTTCATGCTCAGTGCGATTATAAAATATTTGCAGTATGGAACTCAATATGCACAGCGGCACAATAGCCTTCCCAGTATTTGATGTCAGTAATAATCTATATATATCTGTAACAAGTTCCCACTATTACTTCGCTAGTAGTGGTATCTGCATAACAAGTTGAATATGCAGTTAAAAAAATGAAGTTATACTAATCTCAAAAATAAATTATATTTACAATGTATTTTAATTACAGCAACTCCTTCCAAGATTCCAGCTTGTTCGTCTTAGTGATTACCTCCAGTTTAAAAGTGCTACTTATATTTAAAAAGAGCTACTTTATAAATTGAATGTATATTTGCAACAATTTTAATGTACAAAGCTCTTTAGTAAGGCATCAGCATTTGTGTGATTAGCTATAACAGTAGTGTGCAAATAGGATTGGTTTATTTTTTTGTTTTTTTTTAGAGTGAAAGCGTAAGTGAATTTTTATTGTATTAAAATGTGGACAAAGTTTTGTGGTAGTGATTGAAATCTTTTAATTTGACTATTTGTATGACAAATATCCAGCCTTTTCCCCTGTGGCATTTCCTTGCCAGGTGGATAAACAGAAACTACATTAAACTTTGGAAGAGCCCTGTCAATCATAAACTAATGAAATTTCTATTGAGTTTTGCAGCTTATTATAGTAGAGTCTTTCACAAAGCAAACAGTTTCCTCTGAACGAGACGTCATACCCTAAACCACTGAATAAATCTGTAATAACCTTTTTTGTTAAAGTGATTCAGCACTCTGTATGGAACTGGAAATGAATTGTAATTTAAGATGAAAATTAAATCTCATATACTCGCCCTGTCTGAAAAACTATGAATAATGTAACCTTTGGTTACAGCAAACATGGCCATATGGATTCCAAGGTTTTACTTTTCTCTTTACCACAGGGAGGTTATCAACATTTTCAGTGCCTGAGAAGTGCTGAATTAGCTTTAACGGAATGGTGATGAAGACTTGCAAAGAATTAGCAATCAGGTTGAGCAAAGTGACTCGCTTGGAAGGTAGCAGAGCTCATCAGTCTTCCCAGTTACTTGGCTTCTTGGAGATGGAAGCCTAAATGACTTAAAAGAAGGATATTTGCAAAAAAAAAAAAAATAAATGGCCATGTCTCTATAATTGATACGTTGTTTAACTTGTGAGTGATTAAGTAAAAATATAACAGGTTTAGTGGAAATACTGTATCCTTGCAGAGAGTAAATCTCTTTGCTCTTTCCTATTGTTACTGATTGCCAGTCTTATCTCTCAGCTCAACATTTCTCTGCTAGTCATTCTGATAGCGATGTGTGTGAAGGGTGAGACTAATTTCACTTGCTATTTTAAAACAAATGTGATCCATGACCATATTGGTGTTGCAACTCATTTTTGTCTACATTGGACCACCGTAAGTGGCCATCCACGCTCACTTAGCAAATGTAGATGAGTGAAAATAGGCTGAATTTGCATTGTGCTTGAGGGATGGCAGACAAAGTTGGTGTTTGCTGAAATTAATTAGTGTGTCCTGTACACATGGTACAATACACTTAATATACAATGTGCATTGTCAGGACTGCTTTACAGGAATATTAACAATCTTATGTCAAAACTGTTAATAGCTCAAAATGCTAACGTAATACAGTCTAACTTGCATGTGGCCTAAGATTTTGATCTTTATCTGTCCTTAACTATTATTGTAGAGTCAGGTGTTAAAAGGCAGGTGCCACGTGTTAATGAAGCAATCCAAGTGCTGGTGGCAGAAAGACAAGTGCTGCTGGCTGCATTATTGCCTAATAAATGCCATAGACCATTAAGTAAACATGCACCCCAGCCCTCCCCATCAGAGTAACTCAATAGCCCTCTCCACACCACCCTTCTATGTCTCAACACCTTTCCAAGGTTGAATAATACCTCACACCAGTTAGCTCCCCGGGATGTTGACCCAGTGGTGCAGGTCATCACTTTGAGACAAAGAGATTCTTATCAGTCCAGGCGCTATCCTCACTTACTTCCATCTCCTGCCCCCCTCACAGTGAGCGATGACTTCTCTGAAACTTAATATCAGTGATATCATCAAGGTCCTCCTTAAGCATCTCTTAGGATTCAGAAGGGTGTTGTTAAAAAATACCATCAGGCACTTGGTTGACAGAGGAACCCTCCAGGGGATTGTTGGTCAGTTTGGTGCCATTAAGTGGTGTGTAATACAAGACAGGAGGACTTACACAAAACTAGAGACAGGGAGACACAGAGGGACAGTCGTGAATGAAGAGGTTAATGCTCCATAACCTATTTTCCTCTTTTCAGAAACTCAGCCCATTATATCTTTTTCCTTTGAAACAGTTTTGCATTTTTAGTGTAATACTTAGGACTCTCAATTTCTTTTTAAATCAAAAAGGGGCTTATTTGTGCATTTGTCATGTAACGACTTCTCAAACAGATTTGAAAATGTTTTTAATCTTGTCAAAAAATTAATACTGATTGTCTTTTCCTGCTTACTGCGTTTAGAATATCAAATAAAGTTTCTCTTGTAACAAGCAGCACATTAGGATAGAAACATATCAATATATAATGATATAATCAATATAATGATGGCAAATGACACTGTATTAACTGCAGTAAATGGACTTCAGTATACCAGGTAATAGTCAAGTTCTTATAAGCTTCTAGGAACTGGGATATGATCATAATGGGATTGGAATAAACACAAAATGATGGTTGGGACTATTTTAGCATCCTGAACATTATGCAAACCCTGCCTTGCATATAAATATATTCATCAAAATTTCAATTAAATTGCATATTTACTAGGATTATTCCCTTGTGGCTCTACTCAGAAGAAATTACTTAAAGTGGACTATTATCACTCAGTGGAACATGTGGGGAAATATATAAAATAAACATATGATAGAAAAATAAATAGAGATATATCTGTGATGCTGGATACACTTATGTGGTAACAAAGCAAAATGCGGTAAATTTACATTTACTTTGGCAAAGATCATGTATTTATCACCCCTTATCTTCTCAAACAGCATTCGTTCATCCTTTTGTACCGATTATCATTTAACTTTGCTTTTTAACTAGTGCAGATCGTATAATCATACTAATGTGGAAAAATAACGGAAGCACTGTCTGTGCACTACCACTTGCTCAACATGCACATTTATATTCAGACCCTCAGAGTAAATACATAAAGTTTTAATGACGGTTGGCTTAATTTGATCCCTGAATGTTCAGCTATTACAGCTCGTATTGTGGCTGCCAGCATGCATTGAAAGTGTGAACAGAAAAGATGCCCGAGACCCATAACACCTCACTACAAACTGAGAGCTCCTTTGAGGAATATTGTTTTATTGGACTTATTTTTTTTTATGCTGTCTGAGATTCAGATATTTTACATCATTCTAAAAAAATGAAACCTTTGTTATTAAATTCCCTGTCATCATCTGCTGGCAGCTTATTGTAAGCTTAGAAAGAGTTCTCCTTTTCCTTTGGTGTGCACACCCACTCGACAAATCAGATGAATCCACTTTCTTATAGTCAATCGGCCAAGCTCAAAGATAGTGTCCAATATCCACTCTCCTTATCAGCTAATCACAACAGAGAGCTATAATCAAATAATCAATGAGCCATTTGACCAGCCTCTGTATTCCATGACTCAAAGCTGCCAATTTAGGTTTCCATTTATCAGCCTCATGTGACACTTTGGTCAATAAAACATCCTTTTATACTATCCAACCTAATTACATAATCAGTTGGCTTTTGGTGTAGCTATATCTGCTAGATGGAGAACTGTCATTATGACACCAATTTGTTCTGTCGACAGCTTGGAAATTGTATCTTGTGTGAAAATGAGAAAAGCAACAATATTAGCGAAAACGCTCTGTTCACCGGCATTATGAGGAAAATGGTATTATTTTAAAGTGGTGGTAAGAGTCACAGCTCATATGGTTATATTAAAAGCAGTGTAATATTTATGTAATAGCCGGTGAAATAAATAAGAGTTGGGAAAAAGAGGTGACATTATTTCTTTTAGTTCTTTATTGTTTGGCCTACCCTATATGGCTTTTATGTCCCTGAAGCTCAAGAATATTCTGATATTTAAGAGAAATAGCAGGTGCTCTATTTCTGAAAGCTTGCCTCAGCTGGCTTTTCATATGATCGGTCTCAACAATGACGTGCTAACATTCACTTATAATGAACATGGCTGTGTCCTCTGGTTTCAGCCCTAATGATGTGTGTCATAGATGTCGAGCTGATTTTAGTAGCTGAATATGATGAATAGCCAAATTTCACATCTCTGACGAACTGTCTCATCATTGGCCAAGTTTTTTTTGGGGGGGGGCAGCACAAGGTCTGGATTGTGTGAACTTAACCCGGCATCCAACCAGATGGAGTTTAACCACAACAGATTACTACTCCTTCGCTAGACAGCTTTTGGTTTGACAGAATTATTCAGAAAGCAATACAGTGTAATCCCTCACTACACCCTGGCATTTACTATTCACGCCACACAATCCCCCTGACAGCTGTCAACAATCTCCAAACATGGCACCAATATACACAATTTTCTGTCAAAGTTAATGTTTTTTTTTTCTGTTGTGTGGATGTAGGTATAAAATGGCACAAAAGCTAGAAAGCAGTGAAAGCCTTATTTCATTTGACAATATCATATGACACAAAACACCTTTCTGTTCCAGTAAGATATGACAGTGTTAAAGGAAGGTGTGAAAGAAGTTTTTTCTGCTACTATCATTAACAGCGAGGCAAGGTGAAATACACTACATAATATGCTTAACATTATACTGTATATAGTATAGACTATATACTATATTTAAAAAAAAAAGATAAATGTGCAATACACACACATTTATGAAGTCTGCTTGGTCAGTGAATGTTGGTTTAAAAAAAATAAAAGTATTTCCTTATATTTTTTAGAGCCACAGCCCTTCATTTACTAGCTCACCAAGGAAGATTCACTTTCCCAGATGGTCATGCACATCTATTCAGGACAAAATGAAGCAGGAATTCTGAGACATCTGGTTCATCTGTAGTGAATGCACCAAGCAGTGACTGGAGAAAGAATTGGACAGGCATCATTGTTCCCTCGCGTCAACTCACCTCTCTGATTGTAACTACACACATAAATACAGAAAAGGACTGTGAGAGGTTAAGCTTCTCAAAACAGATGGCTGAAATCTGCTCAACTGTCTGTCTCAAATTCCCTCTTTATTTCCTCAGGTACTCTAAGTGGTATTTGTATTTTATAGAAAGCCAATGACATCAGGGTCAAACTGTTGATGAGATGAGTGTTTGTGAATACTTTGCTGCCTCAAGTTAATCTTGGCATTTACCTCCATGTGTCTGTGTTCCTGGAGCCATATGGCCGGGGAGCAGCATATGAGCTAAATCCACAAAAATAAGCATTTGACAGTGCCTTGTACCGTCATCAAATACCACCCATAGACTTGTGTAATTAAAAAGCACTGACCACGGGGAGTTGTGGGAAGACATCTATTCTTTACAGAGAAGAGGATCCATGGAAGAGTTAACACCTCAGAGAGCAAGAATGGGAAGTTAAGGGGGTTGGCACACAAGGGAGGAGGGAAGTCATGGAGGGTCTGGGTAGACTCAACACATACCAGTTGTAAAGAAAAGAACCTGGATGATTCTGAAGAAACTCCTCCACATTCTGTGCTTCAGTGCCTCTCTTTGCAAATCCTTGTCATTCACACAGCGGAAAAAGCAAATGGACAGCTGGGCTTCGCCTCAGTCACTTACCAGGAAGAAGATGAGCTGTGGAAGCGCTGAGTTGAGTTATGCTGCTGCAGAGTAAAAGCAGAGAAGATGAATAGAATAATCATCAAGTCCAATTTAATTTCCGGGGTACTGTACTCTCACAGTTTCTCTTCAATCCAACTTCAGCACAACTCAGAGTCTCATCACTCCTAAAAAAATTCTGAAATGACTCTGCTGTAGTGGATATGTCAGTGGTGGATAGGAAGCTGAGTAAAGAGAACTGATGACCTACTAGTGTGGAAACTTGTGGCCATGGTATTTAAATAGTCACTCAATCCTGAATGTGAACAAGACAAAGAAGATGATAGTGGGTTTTTAATTTTTTGGAGGACTGTATATAAACCACTGTTTCTTTTCTTGGAGTAGACGTGGGTGTGGTGGAGGATTTCATGTACTTAGGTGTTCAGATGTAGAATATGGAGTATTGGAGATGCAACACGGGCTTTTTTCAAGAAAGGACATAGCAGACTATTCCTGAGAAAGTCTAAGTCTTCATTGTTTGCAGCAAGATTTTGCGTGAGAGTGCATGAGGGATAGGAGTGCAGTTTTATCTGCAACCATATGTTGAGGCAAAGATATAGAAGATGGTGATTAAACAATGGTGTCTGTAGTTAAAGACTTCTTCAGGTTCTTTTATTCTTCAGGCAACCTTCTTGAATAAAATTCATCCATCCATCCATTTTCTTTACCCCCTTAAATCCTATACAGGGTCATGGGGGTCTGCTGGAGCCTATCCCAGCTCATTATAGGTGAAAGGCAGGAGTACACCCTGGACAGGTTGCCAGTCCATCAGAGGGCCACATATATATAGACAAAAACCACACATGCTGACACCGACAGGCAATTTAGAATTATCAATCAACCTATGATCCATGTTTTTTGACTACGAAGGGAAGCCTGAGTACCTGGAGAACATGCAAGCACGAGGATAAGATGCAAACTCCACAAAACCAGGAACCCTCTTGCTGTTCAACAACAGTGCTAACAGCTAAGCCACTGTGCTTAGCTGAATTGAATTGAATTGAATTGAATTGAATTCAGTTCAATTCAATTCAGTGCAATTATTTAAAACTTTATTCAGGTTAGAAGGAATTACATATTGCAGTAACTGTCATGAACTAAGTTTCTGTAAGCAGTCTTTATAAATGCTTGTGACTGTGGGCAGGAAGGATCTTCTGCAGTGATCTGTGTTGCGGTAGATCTGAAGGAGCCTCTGGCTGACGGTGCTTTGTTGTTAAATCACTGTGTCGTGAAGAGGATGTTCAGTGTTATCCATTATATTTTTCATTTTCTGAAGCATCCTTCTTTGCGCAATCAGCTCCAGAGGCTCCAAAATGGTCCTCAGAACAAAGCCATCTTTCTTTATCAGTTTGTTCAGTTTCTTTAAGTCACTGACTCTGATGCTGCTCCCACACAGATAACTGCAGATGAGATTGCACACTCCACGACAGACTTATAGAACGTGTGCAACATTTTGCTGGATACACTGAAGTATGTAATTTTCCTCAAGAAGTAAAGTCTCCTTTGTACCTTCATATGAACATCAGTTTTGTACCTCCACTCTAGTCCAAGTGAACACAGGTATTTGATTTCTCCAGTGCATTTAACATATATCCTCTCTCTCTCTCTCTCTCTCTCTCTCTCCTGATAGAAATTGTGGGCGGCAGATGGGAAGGTGCTTTGCT
>JAOWBL010000007.1:14709365-14729642 GCA_028564865.1 Zenarchopterus dispar | reverse complement strand
TACTCAGTCTCAGTATATATATACTCAGTCTCAGTCTCTTGTCCACCTATGACATAGCCCACAACTGCTGAGTTATCTGGGCATTTCTGCAGATGTCAAGTCTGAAGTGTACAGATTGAAGAGGAGTGGTGAGAGTACAGCTCCCTATGGTGCTCCTCTGCTGGTGAGCACCTTATCAGACACAGAACCACTCAGTATCACTAACTGGTCCTTTTATCAGGTAGTCAGTAGTCCAGGTGATTGTGAAGACATCCACCTGTGTCTTCTGAATTTTTTTTTTTTTTTTTGCATAGTAGTGTAGACTGAATCATGTTATATTCACTGGAGAGAAAAAAAAATGACCCTGCTTGAACAATGATGAAGTCATTAACATGATTTGTCCAGATGACATAGACTTCATTGAAGCAGGTATATGATGACTTTACCCCAACCCCACAACATTAAGCAAACTGCAGTGGGTCCTTACAGGTGCTTGTTTGCTTACTTGGATGGTGGGCCCCAGTATCTCTTGAGGTTGGAGACAATGATGGGACAGCACTAAGATCCATTACCAAGGTGGAAACAGAGACAGTTGAGATGGGACATGGGAGCTGTGGGTCAAGGGAGGGTGAGGATGAGTTTGGCTTGGGGCAGTAGATGAGGATGCTGGGTTTATTTCTGAGCTGAACCTATTAAAGAACATATTCAGTTCATTGGCTCTGTTCAGTCTTCCATCTGTCTGATCCCTCTTTTGCTTGAAGCCTGTGATCTTTTTCACCACTGACAACACATCTCTTTGATCTGCCAGAGTTTACTTTTCAGCTTTTTCCTGTACCCCTCTTTCTTCTCTCTAATCTTGACTTTAAATTGTTTTTGTTCTTTCCTCTGTGATTCCCTGTCTCCCCCAATGAACGCTCTTCTTTCTGTTTCTTGTTAAGTAGTTCTTTAGGGTAACTGGTGATCCAGGGTTTGTTATTGGGGAAGCATCTCACTAGTCTGATAGGGATAGTGTTGTCCACACAGTTGTTGACATCATCTCCATGTAAGTGTAGCCTCTGTAGCCTCAAAACATTCCACAGAGTTTCTTCAGATTCCTGTGGCCACCTCGTCACAGTTTTTGTGGTCACAGGTTACTTCTGAACAATAGGCTTGTAGGGGAGGAGGGAAAGACCAGATTATGATCTGCCTTGCAGAGAGAAGGCCATTCAGAGGAGCTGTTTGCATCTCTAGCATAGAACAAATCCAACTTTTTTCTTTCTCTGGAGGAGCAGTTGGCAAGCTGCTGAAATGTGGAGGTGCAGAAAAGAGAGAGGCATGGTTGAAACTGAGAGATCGCCACCAATGCACTGTGGTGTTGTGTTTGCAGGTTAGCAACAACTGAGCCTATGATGTCACAAATCGTCAGTGAACTGTCTTGGTATATAATATAGATGAAAACGTACTAATAACAGTTCAATATCAGGACTAAAGAAATACTGTTTCGCTGTAGCATGTCTGGGATTAAATCTGTTGTTGATTAGCACTGCAGTTCCACGCTTACTTTTTTGGCTTCAAATCTTTCTCTGGGCGCATTGTCTGAAATCCAGGCAGAGAGATTGGAGTTGGAATTATTCTCTGGTATTGGAGCTAGAATGACATGGATTGCTAAAGTACTACCAATTTAAATTTAATTCAATTCAATTCAGTTCAATTCAAAAGATTCCTTAATAAACATTTAGCGTCTCATTTAAAGTTAAATGAGAATGTTGAATATTGATTTAGTTACAGTTGCTACCATACCTCTCTTTCTGATAAAAGAAATTAGCATTCACAATAAAGTGGAGAAGGATTTCTTCCTTGGCTGAAAGTAAATATATGCATTGTCGTGCTGCAGAGACGTTTTATGAAACTACTTTGTGCAGCAGTATAGGCCCAGCATACGCATGTGTCATATTTTCTTTGAAAATGTTAGTTTGACACTTGAGTCCTGCAGTATCTGTCATATATATCTGGCATGGATGTTCATGAATGGTAATTTTTGTTTCTACATCAAAGGTACAGCTTTCGCCACCAGATATGATGGCAGTATGATGGTGTGACTTATTGACTCAGTTAACTGTATCAAAAATTGCATTCTTTGTTATCAGCCTATCTTGTCAACCGCGTGAGTGTAGAGCTGAAGGTGAAATAGGTATTGTATGACTTTTTGCTTTTTTAGTTGTCCAGAATTTGCTGGTAGTTTGATGCCATGGCTCACATCAGCAGGTGGACACTTAACTTGTTCAACTTTTTTCTAGTCAGGGTGATGGTATTATTTCAGTAGGTGACTTTCATTTTGCATATGTCTATTTTAAGGAATTTAATGTATATTATTCAGTGACTTTTGTAGAACACTATGCAAGGCTTATTTCTTGTTGAATATCTCTCTATTACATATTGATTTCCAACTCTGAAAGGTAACTTAAAGCTTCTCCTTCAGTGTTGACAGAGCACCAAATTTGTGTATTGATTTTGAATTATGCTGATTCTTATGTATCTTAAGTGTATTTCTTTCCTCTCCCGCCCCATCACCTCTGATACAGTCATGCTGTTCTGATATTTATGTGACTGGAATGCTTACACTTGTCTTTATTCTCATAATTTCTTTTTGTATTACTTATATGATTTGTCCAGTATTTCTGTCGGTAGTATTCATTGGGAAGTGTGCAATGCAGATGAGACTAATGCTTATCCACTGATCAAAGCAGACACAAAAGACTAATGTGAGCGATGCCAGAGAGCAATGTGTCATGGAACATACATCATTGTCCAGCATAGTCCTGATAAATGTCAGATTTGAAAAGCTTGAGTGGGAGAAGTAAAAGGTTGGCTGAGAGGTCTCTACTTGATGAATTAAAAAATAAATGTTCCATGAATTTTAAACAGCTTTCTGTTTGTCTGCCTGCAGTTTTAAAGACCAAAGTTTTTTTTTCCTTTTTTTTTAAAGGAGAGAGTACAGGCTGACAGAAGGAATCTGCATATATTTGCATTCATTTGGCTTCATGTTAATTTGCCTCCTTCACTTAGAGGCACATTTACAGTGTAAGTGTGTCCTGTATTCCTTTGTCTATTTTAGCTGTACATTGGGAAGAAAAATGTCCTTTTTCATTTTCCTTTTATAATCGCAAACCTTGTAATTTGTTAAGACTATAAAAAAATCACTTGTTTTCTATTTTCCTGTTATTTATTTATTTATTCATCTCAGGCTAAATCCTGTTTAGCTATGGGGGAGGTGTGCAGTTCTACTTTTAATTGATTAGTTTTGGTCTGAATTTGCTATTAATTAGGGCTTTGTGTCCTTCTATGTAATGCCCTCTGCAGCTCTTTGAAGAATTGTCTGTAAATGGTTGCAAATTATATTATCTGTAAAGATCTTAAGCTTAATGTTTTGGAATACAGGTACCTCGCATACTAGTGATTCAATAGGCAAAGAGGCAGAGGCTTGTACATCCTCCCTCTTCTTTACTTTAGTCTTATTGTATTCTATGTTGCGTTAAAGGAGCTTGCATGTAATCTTTTACTGGGTAGTCCGTATGGTGAATCTCTATGACCCACTTTATTTTTGAAAAATGACCCTTCAGTATAATGTTAGCTCTTGTGTTAATGTTTCTTAGATAATTAGCCTATCCATTTATCTACTTTCTTAATAGTGAGGGATTGTTGTATTTTTTATATTATTGATTACAAATAGCAAAATAATAATGGAGAAAGATTGAGAAATTTGAATACTGAATTTTAGTCCCATACATGGTAAATGTTTCAGAATAAGATAAGGAATAATGCCAATTCAGTAACACATTTTTCTCTGTCAACTTGCGTTAGACAATCCATTTCTTAATAGTTAAACTAAATTGCCATTGTATCTAAAGTAACCTGATAATAAGTACAGATGCTAAAAAAGAGTGTACTTCAGTGTCACTCTTGGCAACAGGTCATGAGATCCCACATTAGTCCTCTAGTCAATAACCATAGCGACAGAAGCGTAGAGCAAGTAAAGCTTTTTTCTTTTGTCACTGGGATCTGCAGCAGGTGGGGGTAAGAGTGTCTAATGAAATAATAATCTAAGCATTTTCAGCTTCTCCACAGAAAAAGGTTTAGACCATAATAGCCATATTTGAAGACAAATATCTCTCTGATGTCTTGCTTGATGAATTTCATTTAAACCCCTTTACATACTGTGACTCACTTCAAATTAAGTATAGGTTTTTGTTAATCATTTGCTTTAATGGTATATATACTCTACTATTACAATAACGTATTTAAGACATAATGCCTTTCTGAAGTAGCAAAAGCAGCATTTGTATTTAATAGAATAAAAAGGTTGCCATGTTCCCAAAACATCCTGTTGCTCATATGTTAGTGTTCCTGCTTCATTATTTGCATTGGCAGCGGCTTTCTTTGATTAGTCTTTGAAGTATTGAAGTTCTTGTTTTACAGCTTCTGTAGAATAATCCAGCATGAAATGTTTGACATTTTTGAAATTCACCCATACTCTTGAACATTTTTTCCCTGAATTTTGAACAAATGACATTCACAACATAGTAAGATGTACATGACCATGATAATGTAATGTAAAGGGAGATACTATAATCATTGTGTAAGCAGTGGCATTTTCGTAATGACTGATTCTTAGGGTGACTGGTGGTTGTCATGTACTGATTCTGGTTACTCAATGTGTATGAAAGATTTAGAGTTCTAGAATGTTGCTAAATGAGAAGACAACCTGTTACAAGAGCTTTGGTCAATTTGTTGTTGTTTTTTTCTTTCTGTATTATCATAGGTATTTTCTGTTGAGCTTTCCTACATCAGAACACTGATTTTTTTTAACTTTTTTTTTTTACTATCCTGCTTGAAGAATTTCTGCTGGTGCTTCGTTTTAACGTCTGTTATGATGGTTACCAAGAATACGGGAAAGTTGTTTATATATGGGACAAGCTGAGTTTCACAAAACCTAGGTAATAAATGCCTAGAATAAATTCCAGTGTCTCAAATCCAGATGGGTTGAAGAGGTAATGTTTAGGATGTAGAACAGAAGTAAAACAGAGAGTGTGGAGGAGGAAATTTAAGCCATTTCTTCTCTCCTGAAGACTGTAAGGTTTCTTTCAAAGAGCTTGGAGCACTGATGAAAACAAAACAGGACTGTTAGGAATTAAGTACTCTGTCCTTCACCAAGATGTAATAGCAGGACCATATTTTGGACTCCTTCTCTACCTGGTTATTGGAATATTACATGTTTTTGGAGACAGAAATGAAGCAGCAGAAGATAGAAGGAGGTGGCTGTTAACAACAGGTGCAGTCCTGGACATAATACTGTGAAGAAGCATCGCTACATCTTGGATAATGAACTGTTGACTATTTCTGTCCCTGGTGTCAACATAGATAGTTCACTTTACCTGATGAAACTGCATCTGAAATCATCAGCTATCATGTTGCCAGGCAGCAAACATAACACTTTGATGTGTTCATGGAATTCTCTGGGGATTTAAAATGCATACTTCTCTGCTACACTTTCCAACAGCTTTTCTTTTTTTTTCTTTCTATTTCTGGTCACTTCATAGTGCAACAATACAATTTTCCTTGTGAATAAATAATAAAGTACTCAGTTCATTTACATTCAATACAGTTTAATTCTAATATAGAGAAAGTTCTTTCTGTTGTATTTACTCTAGGTGAAGTGAGTGCTTTCAGCATCAGAAAGACTCGCATCTCCCCTGGGAGAAATGTTGCCTTTCTTTAAAAGGAGCTTGGGTTTTAACTTCAAAACCAAATTAGAACAGCCTTGCAGAGTTGTTTGTCTTTGAGAAAGATGCATAAAATGACCTTTGATGTGTTGATTACAGACAAGCCAGTAGCCACCTTAAGTTATTTCTGAGTTCAGCCTTGGCTACATAAAGTTAGATGAATGTGCATTTGGTACAACTTTCAGTTTTAATTCTGTAAAACTGTACTGTTCTTATTATCTTATTTAGGCAAAGCAATCATTGGGCTTCTGAGCCTTTCAATGATATTGCAGGAAAAAAAAAACAATTATCTATTTCACATGATGTTGACATAAAACTGAGCTTTTACATTACATTACATCATATTTAGCAGATGCTTTTATCTAAAGCAACTTACAAAGATCACAAGGCAGATCACAAGGTTTAGCTGTATATATGTGAATCATTATCAGCATAAAAAGTCTGTCTGTTCATACATTCTCCTATTGCCCAATAAATGCAAAATAATCAATCTACCTTGGTTCTATGTTGGTTACTACTGTGATGGAACTGTTTAATTAAAGTTAAATATGCTTGTTCAGCCACAGTTTGATTGGACAACACTTGCGATGAAGTGTTGCAAATTGAAAATTTCCCAACTTTTGATGTAAACAATAGGACACTATCTCTGTTTGAGAGACATCCTAATAATAACTGTTTTAGAAAAAATAGCATTATTTTATGGAAGCATGGATCAATGAGTGTTGACTTAACTGGTAGCTCTTCAATTTGCTCATGACCTAATACTGAACAAACTGTAATGCTGGTACCTAGTGTTATTGCATGGGAAGTAATTCAACTTAAAAATGAATAAATAAGTTCAGACAGTTCAAGCATCCCTTCTCTTGTGTATCTAATGTATGAATATATATGTGTGGATTTGGCATGTTCCACCATACTTCGTACGATCTTGAAGTCCAAGTACTAAATGTCAGAAGACTCATTGCTGGTTGAGTGATTAGTTGCCCCATCTCCCATAAATACTCGGAAAGGCAAGTGTATAAAGACTCAAGATTCATTTTAGCCATCACACAGAGAGCTATATTACAGCACAATTTAGTTAAACATATCTGTTTAGCATGCATACTGTTTTTTTAAAGTGATTTTATTCCCAAATTATTTCATAGTGCATTGTACCGAGGAAAACTAACTGGTAAAAATGTTGAACAAATTGATTCACAAACCATTTAATGGTTCAATGTATATGTTCAAAAATAAAGTATAAACTTTGTGTCATATTATTCATACATGAGACCATCTGTGTTACTCTTTCAAAGAAAAATTACTTGGTAAGTACTATCACAGGATTAGGGTGTGGTTCTTGATAACATTTTTACATTTTGCTGACAGTTTAATGGATTTGGAAGTTATTTGTATTCGTTTTGTGGAGTCTTGAAAACGTTGGGATTTATCTAATGCTTTCTTAATCCTGACGTCTTTTCATCATTCTTATTGAATTTATACAAGATGACATATTACACCATTTCATTACTTAGTGAGTAAAAAAAACCAACAAAAAAACAAAACAACTGAGACAAAATCCAAAATATAGTTTGAAAAGACAAGCATATCTTTATTGTTTTCAAAGGAATTAAAATGGTAACTGTCAGTCTAGTGTTACTAATCAAATTTGCTTGATTAATTGATCATTAACAGATGTGAACACCTCTACCAAAGCAGATGTGGCAGTTTTTTAAGCCAGGAGCATTCAGGTGTTAACATCATGTAAAGGAGGAAAAACATCAGTGAACGATTTGGAGTCTGTCATTCAGCAGTGAGAAAGGTTATTCACAAATTGGAAACATTTGTGGCAATTACTATGTTTTTCAGGTGTGGGTGTCCTGGCTATTTCACTGCAAGGTCAGAAAGTTTTACTGAGAAATTGCGAAAAAAAAATAAGAGTATGTCTCAGATTTAGCATTAGCTAATCTGTTACAGCAGTGATCTTCATTCCTGGTCTTCAAGGGCCACTGTCCTGCATTTTTTAGACAGTTCCCTGCATCAGCACACCTGATTCTAATTAAAGGATCGTCATCAGCTTGTCATCAAGGTCTGTACAAGTCTGTTAATGACACAGTCACTTGTGTCTGGGTGTGTTGAAGCAGGGAAACATTTAAAACATGCAGGACAGTGACTCTTGAGGACCAGGAATGAAAACCACTATGTTGTAGGGTTAAATTTCAGTAAAATAACTTTCATCAAAAATTGAAAAATATATTTCAAGTATGGGTTGGAGGGATCGCTGGGCGAGAGCTTCTTATAAAGAACATAGAGATTTGCAGTATTGCATCTGGAAAAAAAACTACAAGAGTTTTTAAACATTGTTTTTGTTTTGTTTTTTTTTTTGTTTTGTTTTGTTTTTATTTTCAGCACCTCAGAGATACTGTGTTATGATTTAGGGCTGTTTTGCAGCCACAGGACCTGGTCACCTTGCAATCACTGAGTCAACAACAAACTCCTCTGAATGCACAACTATTCTTTAGTCAAATGTGAGGCCATCTGTTTGGCAACTACAGCTTGGCTGAAATTGGGTCGTGCAACAGGACAGTGATCCAAAGTACATCAGATAATCTCCAGCACAATGGCTGAAAAAGAAAACAGTCAAGGATTTGTGCAGTCAAAGTCCAGACCTCAATCCAACTGAAATAATGTGGCTGGACCTCAAGAGAGCTGTGGATGAATGAATGTCTGGAAACCTCAGTAATCTGAAGCATTATTGCAAAAAGACCAAAATTTCTAATCATCAGTTTGTGAGACTGAGGAGTTTAATTTGATTTTTGTTTTCCCCACATTTTTGCTGTTAAAGGTGTTTATACAAGCAATTGGATCATCATAAAGGAAAGAAATTTCAAAACATGCTGTTATTCGTGTTATGCAAGCTGGCATGAAGTTGGAAGAAGCTCATCTAAAGTGTGACACCACTGCAGGATACTGTTTTTTTTTTTTGTGACTCCTCCACATTCTTCAATTAATCATGAACTTGCCTGTATTAAAAATTAAATCTTGCTGTAGTTGTTGAGCCTTGTAGCAGAACTATCTAGTTTTTCCCCTCTTTGATGTCTAGTGTTTAGCAGGCATAGGCATCCAGGTAGTTCAAAACAAATGTAGAGCCCAGTGGGAGGCCAGTATTTAGTCATGAATTTAGTCCTGAACAGGATTGGAAGTGTAAGGTTTTATTATAAATCCAATAAAAAAAAACAAAAAACGCTGGAATCAGATGAAATTCAAAAAGAGCTCATTTTTTTCATGAAATGGCAAGATGTCAGTTTTAATATCTGATAGGTTCTTTATGTTCTATTAAGATTAAAATATGAGCTTTTGAGATTGGCAAATCATTGCATGGCTAATAAAATATAAATAAAAACATTTTACTTAGCATTCCTAAGGAGACTGGTGCACAAAAACAGGATGGAAGTGAACTTTTTTAGAAATGGAGTTGTAAATTTGACATGTTTTTTTTAGAGTTTAAGAAAAAAAGTCTAAGAAAAAATATTGACTAAAATTGCATTTTCATAAAAGCCAAATATATTATCATCTTGTTTTGAAGTGATAATAGAAGTAACCAAACTGATAATTCCCAATTTAGTTATCGCATCCAGGTGTATTTTAACCATCTTATTACTTTTTTGTGGACCTTGTGTATACTTGAATAGACCTGGCCAGCCACAAAACAAATGGCCTTTTTGCGGTTATTAGCTAGACAGTGCGCTTCATGTCCATGAGAAAATGCATTTCTCAGATCGGTTGTCTTGAAAATGTATGGCTTCTTTCTTTCTGTGCAGCGATGAGTCAGTTAGAACAGTAATGAAGTTATTTTTCCTGAGAGTGAGAAATGGGAGAAAGAAGGGAAATCAATAGTGATATCTTGAAGCTAGAGTCTACCATCTAATCTCTCAGTGGTACTGGAAGTGCTTCATTTGGCCTTTTTGATGCGTCCCCTCCCACTCTCTGCTCACAAAAACACCTACTCCCCAGTGTTTTTTATAAGTAAACATGCATAATGGACCTCACACAATCTCAAAATATCATCTTACCCATGCAGCAGAGATTTTGGAAAGTGCAAATGGAAGTCCTGCAAGAATTCCAAGCAGACTGGGCGCTAAAACATTAATTTTTTCGCCCTCTGTTAATCATATTTTATTTAGTTGCTACTGTTGGTCCCATTTTATCTATTTTTGTGCATAGCTGCAGAATTACTTATGTCGTATTATGAAAGGCTTTTTACACATGGAAAAGACAAGAGTGTAGAGAAAGTGGGATTGTGAATTTGTCAATGACCTGACAAACATGTAGGTCTTCCCTGCTCTTTATTGTTTAACCCCTTCCCACACATACTGGCTCCCTGTGGTGAAGAGGCATTTGCACATTTCAGGCTACAGCACTGGTTCAGGAAAAGCATGCAAATCAGTGCTAATAAATGAAGGCCCCTAAATGCACCTGCACATATGATGTTAATGCCCTGCTTCACATGATCCAACATCTGAAAGGGTGATGAATAAATCACCAGCTTCTAGCTGGAATACCTTTTGATTTTCATTGGGACTAGTTTGATCTTTTGCTGTCACATAAACTATAAAGTGGAACCACAGCCTTGATGTGTGTGTCTGAGTCAAAGCAGGCAGCCAGCACCAATGTAGTCTGAAAGTAACATGACACAAAAGACTAGCAGATCATCTCTTAATCTTTGTGGCAGCTATAGCTGTGGTTTTTGGAAGACATCAACCACCAGATGATAAGAAGCAGTCTGAGAGACAGACGAGGATGGATAGTCTTTTCAAGACCTTTTTTTTCTAAAGCAGACTCTTGGAATAAAGACACTGCAGTGATGTAGCAGCCATAATACACAAAGTAAAGGGATTTCAGACTTCTCCTCATTAGGTTTTGGAGTCTTTGTAATTCATTATCTAAAAATGCCAGCTAGAAATACGTGATCATCTTTATACTACTATTTTGCTGTTTCAAGCATTGCAACTGTGAATGTAACATTTGTATATATCAAAATATCGGTAATGTTGGGGTCACTAGTGTAGAAGTACTCAAAAATGAAGCAATTCCTGCAGTGAGCTCCATGAGCCTGACAGCCATTTATGCTGTCTAACTCTGGTTGCCCAGCAACCCCAAACACCAAACAAACTTATCATGCACTGCTGACATACAGCTAACAATAACATGTTTAATTACATATTCCTATTGAACATATTGTTTTTGAGTACTTCTGCACTCCACCTTTTTTTGTTTTCTGAGATTGTCATAAGACAATGTGTTGACATTATCGTAATGGTACAGTAACAAAACAGCAAATACGTAATAAGCGTAATGAAATACTCTATGCATGTTAAAAATACCATAGAAACTAAAGATAGAATTGAGTAAATAAGTTCAGTAAATTAATGTATCAATTAATAGTCATTTTTATGCTGTTGTGATGTTTGTTTCTGTTGAGTTGGGTGTGTGTGTTTGTGTGTGTGTGTGTGTGTGTGTGTGTGTGTGTGTGTGTGTGTGTGTGTGTGTGTGTGTGTGTGTGTAGGATGCTATCAGGAGGGTCCACCTCTCACACCTGAGTTTTGACATGTCAAGAATCTGAAGGAGCAACAACGTCTTCACTCAGTACAATCTGCTTTAAGGTTGAATATTTTGTCAGTAACTGAGCTTAAAGTAATATTTTGTGCTTCTGCACAATACCAGCTATTAAGAACATCAAACAACAGTTAAAACTAGCATTACTAAAACCTCAGCAATGCTATTTGTTTCAAAAATTCTTTTATTCATTCTTATTTCATTCTGTCTCTTTTTAAGCATTTTCAAGCCACTAAGAAGTTGCCAGTGGAGGAGGAAGATTTTGTTTGGTACAATCTTACTGAACGGAGAAAGAACTGTGGCTAATTTTTTTAAAAGTAATTTACATGTAGACATTGGCAGTTGGTGTCTACTTATTCATCAGAAATAGAATGACAACTGTTATCATGCAAAAAAAAGGACCAACTGATCTAAGAAGGGATGTGCTCCAATGAGAACATCTTTACTAATGAGCCTCCAAAGCTGTTATCTACATGTTGCTGTCGAGGCAGGCAATGTTCATGTGAGGATCAGACAGTCAAGTGACTGAATCATTTCTTAACAGTCTTTAATGGAAGTATTACCCATTTAATAGATTTGCAAAGTTCTATTGTTATTCGAGCTCAGCCAAAAATGGTTCTCTTAAAATTATTGGCATGACCAAAAAAGATTAAAGTAATCATCTAGAAGGCTTTACTGTGGCATTTACTGCCCATATTAACTTATTTAGAAAATGAAGGACTGGCAGACTTTTATTCACTTTTTCCATAAACCTGTCACATCACTCAGGTTGTTAGGCCTTGTTTTCAAATCTTTGTGACAGATCAGTGATGGAGAAGCTCTTACTCCCTCTGTATGTCAAGTTGATGTAGTAATGAATCAAGGAGAGAAAAGAGCTTCACATTTCTGTGTACTACCCCTCAGTTATAACTCTGGGCTCAAGGGAAGAGTTCAGAAATTCACAGTGATGCTAAGTTCTCGGCTTCTCTTGTCAGCCTCTTTTCTTGTCTCTGGTTCTCTTCTCTCTACATTTTTCACTTTCTCCACTTCTCCAGCTGCTTGCTCTCACAAAAATCCTCAGATTCAGGCCAGACAGTGGGGTGGGTAGGAGTGAACATTTTCCTTTGGTGGCTATTAAAGAAAGGTTCAGCAGATAAAAACTCCCAAGGATATCCATCCATCATGGAAGGTAAAACTCAGTCTGCTTTAGGCACTCAAGTGAAATGTGTCCATCACCAAAATAGAATTAAGATGAAATGCTTTGACCCTCCAGAGGTTCAGTGTGTCAAGCTTTAGATCCCACATTTCTGGTATCACCTTTAAACCATGTGGACTATACAACTGATAGTCATTAAGGTCCAATCCACTGAGCTTCACATTCCTGTTTTCTAAGAGCCATATGCCTTAACCGTGTTTTTTTTGAGGACTTTGCCTCTACACTTATGGGACCAAGGTGACTCCTTCTGTTCCTTCAGGCCGCATGTTAACTCAGCCTCTCTATCTGGCAAAACTCAATTTCTTCCTCCACTGCCTCAAACAGCATCATCAGAACAGGGCACGGTGGAGCCGCAGAGTATTCCCTGTGGCCAGATTTGCATACAAGACCACAAATCCACTCTCTTTGAGAGTCATTTCAGAGGTGCCTACCTCTGTTCCATTCACTCTGCTAAACTATCTTTTCATCTCACTCCTTCACTTCCTGTCTCTACAGATTTTATCCTTGTAGAATCCAGTCATGCATTAACTTAAATTTCTAAGTTCTCGTATCAGACGGACAATCCGTGGCTCCATTGTGTTCACATTGACCTAACAGGAAGGAGACTGGCATGCAAAAACAGGATGTAAGCCAATATGTGTAAACACTTTTTGCAGGTGCCGCATTAAATACCCAGAATTCTTGCTGACTATTTGCCTGGGAAAAACCCAGTTAACGTGCTTCAAAGCATCTGAAGTCAACAGACTTTTCATTGTATTACCTGGTTACTAGTAAAAGAAAAAAACAACAACAACAACTCTGATTGTCTCCCATCTGTGTTATCGGCAAATACTAAATGACTTTGGACTCCAGTCCCTGTCACACCTTGTGACAACTGTGTATTTCTTTATGTCAAACCCCAACAACAAAGGTCAGCACTGGCTATAAGACGTATTTGTCTCGCTGAAATACAGTGAATGTTATGACAGAGGTGACCAAGAGACCCAAAATAGTAATGAAGGAAGAGGCGAGGAAGAGAAAACTAGAGAATAACAGTGTCGCCCATGGGGAAACGTCTGAGCAAAACAAAGTGCAAAAGTCTCTCTGTTTTGTTTTAACTGAAGTTCTTACAAGTGAAATCTGCACAACCAACTGAGTCCACTGATAGCCAAACCAAGCTCTGGAACGCAAAATCCATTTGATGGGCTTTGACAGTGAAGTCTGGTGTTAATATGATTTGAAAAACAGAAAACTTTTGTTTTTCTTCTCTGTGTTTTTTGAAGCTATTTCCAGTTGATTGATGATTTTATACTCTTGCCTCTGTTGTTTGTGACTAACAATTTCAAAAAAGAAGACTACCTTTCAAAGGTGAATCCTTTGAGGCAAAATAAGACTTTATAGAATATAAATGGTAATGCTGTTTCTGATGAGGAGCTATCAGTTTTGTTAATCTGTTTGGGGCACCGTTTCACTGGGTCAAACTGAGCTCTTTAAAGGAAGGAAAAAAAAATGATACAATGCATTTGTGACACACCAAAGAATGAACAGATGTGGATAGAGCAAACACCAACTACAGGTAAAATTACAATGTAACTGTGATAACTAGCCAGTAAAAAAAAAAAAAAGTTAAAAGAGATAAGAAAGCATACAGTCAAAACAAGACTTGTTTTTACTTCTTTTGTGTCTGTGCTGGACTATGGTGATATGATTCATATGCATGCCTCCTTGAAATGCTGCATTCACTGGGTAGAGTCTACCATGGAGCTTTGAGGTTCATCACTAATCTCAAAGCTTTTACTCACCACTGTACTTTGTATGCTTGGGTTAGACGCTCTTCTTTGTCTTGCCATAGACTTAGACACTGGCATATACTTATCTAAAAGGCTATTCTTGGTATTCTTCCATCCTATTTACAGGCTTACACTCTTGAAAGTTATAGTCTTTGCTTACAAGGCTAATTTTTTTTAGTCTTTCCTAATGTCCAAACTGAGCTGGGAAAAAGACAATTAAACATGCTTCTCCCCACACGTGGAATCAGCTCCAAACCCACTTAAACCTCAATGATATGGTCTCATTACATGGTTTTAAACATAATTTAAATATTCTGCATGTATCCACTTATGGTTGTAGATGTTTTGACTGTCAGACATGATTACAATGACCCTGGAAACCCTTTAAAGTGCTGAAATACATGGTACTATTAGGCCTTTATGGAGGCAGTTTTTGATTGTTTTTTGTGGTGCTTTTGTACATATTTTATGTTTATATAGGTGTTATATGTGTGTGTTTGTAACTCGTGTGTTCTTAAAAATACAAAAGAGCATTACTTTTATGGAAAAGCATCAAAAGTGAATGTAAATGAATATTGAGATGTTCTTCTATGGACCTATCAGACTGACATCATTTCAGCCCCAGTGATGAACCTTATGTGTCTGTATGTGCAATCTGTAATCAATAATCTGTTAGGTGTACAGAAGGAGTCTCTGTCTGACTTATGTAATGACAAACATTCAATATGAATATCACATCAAAATGATATCTTCATTCTTAGAAACCGGTTGGCTATTCCTGTTACCTGTCTCTTGCATTTTCTGTCCTATATCCATGTTCTAGGTGTCAGCAGCCAGACTTGCTGACGGCTGTTGCCCCATATAGAATATCTCACCCACTGCTATTATTAATGTCATGATAACAGTGCGATCAGAAGTGATTTTTACTTCAGATTTTCGTCTGTTGCCTCCTTTGCTGAGCATTTCAGCATTTTTTTTCTTGGATGATTGCATCCCGTGCATTTTCAATAATCTATAGAAAAAGTTTGTCTGCTTGAGTTGCCAAGAGTTTATTGATTTCATTGTCATTACATTTTTTTCCCCCCCAATCTCTTTTTCCGGATTTCCTGAATGAGTGCTCTGATGTATTTGTGTTCTTCATTTTCATAAGTGATACGCCACAAAGGCAAACAGTCTGGTCTGTTTCAGACTCAACATGCTTCAAAAGATGACATATGTCCATGGACATAGTAGGGAACTATGGCTTACTTTAATTTTGAGTTTTGGACTCATTTAGATAGACCTCCTTAGCACTAAATTAGAGGCTTTTGCCATCTGTGTGAAAAGGGTAGGTCTCAGATGAATTTCTATTACATCAGTCGGGAAAGATGCAGTGTCAACAAGTTCTATGAGTGATTCAAGCACTGACAAGATTTAAGAAATAAAATTACAGAGTTGGCTAAATCAGTCTCCGATGAAGATGGATCATCTGAAGTGCAGTGAATCTGGAGAAGGCCAGCACCTGAACACCCCGCAGTAAATCCTAAAACAATGGGTTAGGCAATGTATGAAGTTTTTCCTGCATAGAGAAATTCAAGCTGGCCACCTTGGCCAAACTTCAAAGAACAAAATAGTAGTTTTTCCATCCGTGGAAAATTGTACTTCCAAACAAGTATGAACAAGTAAGAAACTGCATTTGCAACTTTCGACCCTCTGTTTATGTTAGAACAAAACACACATCCCCAACCACCGCCTCAGCCTAACTTTTTTCCCAGGAAAAACCCACAAGTTCAATATTATGCACAACAGTGTGATTCATATTCATTGTATGAAAGCTGGCACATCCAAAATTAAAAACAACTAAAAGCGTGTCATTTTTTTAGTTAAATAAGAATATATAACCAAGAATAACAGCAGCATTCAGTAAGAAATAACCTCATTAGGAGATACTCAAGTTGTGCTTCATTAACTGTCTATTGATTTACAAAAAATCTTTGTTTTTTTTTATTTCTGCCTGATAAAAACCACCTGTAGTTGAAACACAACAGTTCTGTCCACAAAAAATAAAAATGGCCTCTTACCATGTGCAGCCTATGATATCCTCACAAATTTTCTCTCTTTTAATCAGATTACAAGACTGACGGTTAATTCACTTGCAAATATTCAAATGGTTCTCTTTAATGTATGTATTAGAGGTATTAGAGGAGTCCTGTAGTTGTATTGAAGCATAACAGACTGTGTTTATATTGCAGGAAACTTGTTACATTAACTCTTGCTTCAACCTGTCAGTTCATTTCCACTTTGGCTCTTTGATGTTCTGACCTCTGACCAGCGTTCACAGTTGGAGCTCGCTGCACTTTTCTGTGGTTTGTTAATGCAATCATGTGAAAAAATAAGTATGGGTTTTATGGAAATTCTTGACGTTGTTCAGCTTCACATTAAGAAAATGTCAAAACTTCTTATTATTTTATTTTATGTTTCATTATAAAAACGCAAAGTGTGTTGGTGTGAAGATGATGATGATGATTTTTATTATTTGTTTTACTTCTATGATTTGCTTTTTGCACAATCACAAATACCAATAGCAATCTGTTTGTACTTATTCATTCATTCATTGATTGAACTTTTGTACTCAATCTTCAATCTTTTTGGGGTTGGGTGGGTTTGAAGCTCATCCCAACAGTCACTTGGGGGGAGGAAGTGTACACCCTGGATGGGTCTCCAATCCATCACAGAATGGGTTGTAAATTTATCAAGATCCTTAAAATGACTACAAGATTTCAATTTTATGTGACTTGTTTGAGAATATTACCTTTATTTATTTCAAACAAGAGATTTTACTGACCTATTTTTGAAAGGTTTCCACAGACTGTACTTCATTTCCATCCATCTATCCAAAATCTATACCAGCTTATTCTATTTCAGGGTCACAGGGATCTGCTGGAGTCTATCCCAGCTCTCTTCTGGCAAAAGACAGAGGTCACTTCAATTCAGTCTAGTTTAGTTTAGTTTAGTTCAGTTCGGCTTGATAATGCTTAATAATTCATAATTTGTGTTTTATTATGAGTACCTTTGCACTTCAGTCTGTTTAGAATGAAAAAGAAAATTATTGTCTTTCAGCCATTATTCTACTATGAATAGAGGCCCTGTAGGGCGTAGATACAAAATGTTAACAGAGTGCCAAGAGACTTCTGTGTTGAGAGTGTGATGGGAGGCATACAAGGCAGACTACAGGAATCTAGCTGAGCTGCAAAATTGTAAAATTAGTCTTGAATGTTATATGTGACATATATCGGCATTCAGAAGTGAAAGACAGCGACAGGATATGGAAGTGATAACAACAGGAGTCCTCATACACAAATCCTCATATTGGCTGCTGCATGGGTGGTAGTCCAAGGAGCACTCATATTTTTACAGCTGTATCCACATCCCACCACGTCCACAGATGCTTTGCAGAACTTTAAGCCTTTGTATGAGCTCCCAATAGTATGTTTTCTGCAAGGAATTCCTTTGCTGAATCAACCATATAAACTACATCTGGCTGTGTATTATTTCTGCTCTCAACTGCTCATGACTAAAAACGTCTAGTATGTTGGCATTCTAAGCTCAAATATGGTACCTCGAATGTGAAACAAACAAAAAACTAGATGATGGCTGTTTTATAGAGTTGCAGTTAAAACTGCTTAGTAAAGAAACTAAAAGTAACATGTTGGATTTTTGGAACATGTTGGAACTTGGACTTTTTTTTAAATTCTGCTCCTGACAATGAAAGCCTCATCAGACTGGGGGATTCCTGATATCTGAGTGTACCTGGGAGAGACCCTTCATATTCAGTAAAACCTCAGGCTCTCTTCGTCAACAGGATTTGAGTGCAGGCAGGGAACACTGAGATATAAGTTCATAACAGATTAAAGTT
Organism: Zenarchopterus dispar; assembly: GCA_028564865.1. Classification (NCBI taxonomy): domain Eukaryota; kingdom Metazoa; phylum Chordata; class Actinopteri; order Beloniformes; family Zenarchopteridae; genus Zenarchopterus; species Zenarchopterus dispar. The sequence goes on along the minus strand of JAOWBL010000007.1, from coordinate 14,711,450 downwards.
TAGCGTATTTGATTGTTTCTCTTTGGGGGTGGGACTTTTACAATGGATCTGGCCTGTTCAGTCTGAATCAGCCTCAGAAGGAGGGAGAGAAGAGGCACTGAGAGGGTCTGCAGCTAATCCCAGGATATTGAACAGGATTCCTAGGATGAGGCTTTGCTCCTTTGCTTTCCCAAGTGTGACGATGGGTGATGTTGGGGGGGATGAGGAAAGAGGTGGATTTGTGGTCTTTTTCTTTCCTCGGTCCCCATTGTGAGGAGAGTTTTCACAGTTTAGGGGCACAGTGTCTGGGATTCTCTGTCCACTGAAGTGAGTCTTTTTTGGGGGGGGGAAACAGCCAAGCAGTTCTGGCCCTTGAGGATTATGCCTACTGAGATAATCAGGATCAGTTCACAGTGTCCTCGAAGGGGATCTTAGTCTATGTCCAACAGAGTAGGATAGAGGACGCCACTGTCCCCCTCATGTCCTAATGACATTAGCTTCCCTCCTCTGTGTTTCACTGTGTTTAACTCCTTATGACACTTATTCATTTTCCACATTTAACCAAATTTGGTTCTGCTTTAGACTTGATGTTATTCTTGCAGCTTAAGTGCCCACTTAAAATTATACAGTAATAAAAAGATGTTGGTCTTATTTTTTCTTCCCTTGAATTTTTGTGCTAAATGTGACTATTCTTCTTTGTGTAGAAGAACACTTTGAAGTAAATGGAGTTAAGAAGCTGACGTCCTGGCCTCACTCTAATTGTTTTTACATGTGTTTTCTCCTCAGAAAACTCTATTGTATTAAGTTGCCCATGCCTCAGAAGATGAGAGAATACAGTTGTCGTTGCAGAATTAAAGGATGCCATTTTTTTTAAAGCCACAGCCGCTTTTCACATTTATCCATACCTTTTTTTATCCTCAGTTGCAAACACTACTGAAACAAAAGGTCAGGAAATGGGTGGAACAGAGCTTATATACAATGAAGGATTCACTGACTCAAATGCATACTCAGGTGGTGCTACCATTTTCTCCCCATGAATCAAGCATCTAGAAATAAAACAGGAAGGTACACCTTTCAGGTCATACCATTGTTATTTTGTTCTAACTGGAACTTCAAAAACACCTTTCATTCAGTGTCATTTGCTGAAATGACATGTTTTTCACAATCCTTTTTTGCTTTGATGTTAGCAGCAGGCTCTGCTTCTCCAAAGTGGTATTTCCAATCATATACATACAGTAAGAACCTCCACAAATGTTACTTTCCTTATGCCGTTACCAGGATAAGAGTGCCAACAATTGCAAGTATGTTGCGGGTAAGTAGCTCTAGCATGTGCAAAGACTGTGCAGTTTGCTACACAAAGGGTAACAAATAAGTGCTTTCATATAAGCCCTCCCCCTTCTCTTTGGGACAGTTGAAGGGTTGTATGGAAAGGAGGGTTGATAAGGGGTGAGTGTGTGAGTGTGTGTGTGTGTGAGTGCGAATATGTGGGTGTGTGTTTGTGTGTGTGTGTGTCTGTGTGTGTGTGTGTGTGTGTGTGTGTGAGTGACTGAGTGTGTGTGAGTGTGTGTGTATGTGTGTGTATGTGTGTGGGTGAGAGACAGAGAGAGTGAGTGTGTGTGTGTGTGTGTGTAAGTGAGTGAGTGAGTGTGTGTGTGAGTGTGTAAGTGTGTGTGAGTGTGTGAGTGAGTGTGTGAGTGAGTGTGTGTGTGAGTGTGTGTGTGTGAGTGAGAGTGTGTGTGTGAGTGTGTGAGTGTGTGTGTGTGTGTGTGTGTGTGTGTGAGTGACTGAGTGTGTGTGGGTGTGAGAGTGTGTGTGTGTGTGAGGGTGTGTGAGTAGGTGTGTGTATGAGTGAGTGTGGGTGTGTGTGTGTGAGTGAGAGTGTGTGTGTGTGTGTGAGTGTGTGTGGGTGTGAGTGTGTGTGTGAGGGTGTGTGAGTGCGAGTGTGTGTGTGTGTGTGTGTGTGTGTGTGTGAGTGACTGAGTGTGTGTGAGTGTGTGTGTGGACTGATTTTATTGATCCCCTCACCAACCCAGGAACCAGGATCACGCCGGGCTCGGCTGATCATTACAGGCGCCATAAAAAAGTGATTTGCTGCCGTTTAAAGTG
>JAOWBL010000007.1:14672496-14707877 GCA_028564865.1 Zenarchopterus dispar | reverse complement strand
TACATAAGATATGTACAACTCCAACAATATATGTATGTATATATATATGTATGTATGTATGTATATATGTGTATATACATATATATATATGTATGTATATATGTGTGTATATATATATGTATGTGTACATATGTATGTATGTATGTATGTATGTATATATGTATGTATGTATGTATATATATATGTGTCTGTGTGTGTGTGTATGTATGTATATAATATATATATACACATTAGCAAGTTTCAGCTCTTTCCACATCTTTTCAGTAGGACTTAGATCAGAGCTGATAGACACCTTCAAATGGTGTAGTGTTCTGTTCTTAGCCATTCCTGAATGCTTTCAGTTGTGTATTTTGGGTCATTATCCTTCTGGAGGAGCTTTGACCTCTAACTTAGACCTGCATGTCCTGACACTGGGCAGCACATTTCACTCAAGGGATAGTCTTGTGATTTTATTGTACCCTACGCAGATTGAAAACGCCCTTTACCAGATGCAGCAAACCAGCCCCAGAACATACCTGTGCCTCCTCCATGTTTCACAGAAGCTACAGTCCTTTCTTTGAATTTTTTAACTATTCATATCAATACATCTTCAATTTGTCATCCGTTTCTTCTTGCAGCCACGTCCAGGGAGGTTGGCTGACGTCCTGTGGACCCTAAACTTGTGAATGAAATTTTCAGCTGTAAAAGGAACATCAAGCTGCTTTGAGATGGTCCTCTAATTTTTACCTCTTAACATGTTTGTCAATAATTTTCTTTCTGATCGCCTCAGACAACTTTCTCCTTTTCTGTCTTTGGCCCATGTTCACTGTGGTTAGCCTCCTAATGGCAAACAGAAGACTGACAACTTTTAACACTTTAAATCGTGAGACTGACTGAAGATTGAAGACACTTGTGCCAATTACAGGACACACTTTACTTGAACATGTCACTATCGTCAGATTGATTTTTAATCTATTTAATCTGTACCAGCTAATTAATAAAGAGCATTTTTATGATTCTGTTGGACCACAGATAAAAAGCAATGTCTGATTTTCACAAGTTGATTTTCAGTGAATTAATTTTGTCAGTTTCAAGTTTTTCAGTGGCAATTGATTGAAGGATAGCAACAAATTTGTCCACATTTCTACAGTCACTCTGTCTCACTGACAAAACTTTGCTCGTTTGACTTCAATACTCTGTCTGAAGGCATGCCAAATGATTTTAATTGTTCCTGACTTGGAGATGAAGCAGAAGGGAGCCAAAGCATTGAATTTTCATCACTCATTTCATGCAATACAGACCCACTGTGGAGTACTTTTCATTAGAATGCTGATTGATTAATGCAAGGTGCCACATGTATAAGGGAGAATATTAGTTTTAGATGTCAGGCATTTTTGCATTTTTTCTAACTTGACTCACTTTAGGTTATTTAAATAACTAGTTGTGACATCTCATTAAAAATAACTTGTCCCCATGCTATGGAATGAAATGTATTTAATTCATTATTGCAGCATTTATTAGCTTTTGTAACAAATAGAAGATTAAAAACAATTTACTGTTTGTTGGCCAGCAAGCACAAATGTCTCAGTGTGTGAGGTTTCTGTAAAATATTCTGGGGGTTTTTTTCCGAATATTATGAGACTTTTTTTTTTTAATAGTTTTTTCCTTCTTACACATATTCTCTGACCGTCATTTGGATTTTCATTATCAAAAGCATGTTCTTCATTTTGGTCACTGATAGCACTCTGGAGTTCCTTGTCATAGTGTGGCTGTGTATTACACATTGAACATTGTACCAAAACTTTGGCTGTTGATTATTGTTTGTTGGCAATACATAAAGTGAAAGTAATAGGCTTTCAGCTGATGCAATATTTCAAGGGGTTTTGTCTCAATAAGAGGTCTTAAAAGCAAAACCAGTACGTATTTTCTTGTAAAATATCAGTTTCATTTTCATTTGAGAGAATATTTGATTATTTTTACTAGGCATTGTCTAGTTCTAGTGGTTATTGAGAAAACCATCCACAGTAATGTTGGACTTCTTGTCCTGGTTGACTCTTACAACAACTGTGTATTGCCTTTTTGTCACACATCAGTATTGATTGTCAACAATGGCTAGAATATGAAGCTAGTTCACGGAGCTGCAGTGGGCATCCTGGCAGATTCTTCAAGAAAGTAATGATGGAAGAAGTGAGGAAGAGAGAATGATTGTCACTCAGCTAGTGAAACAGAGTAAATCTCAGTGTTGTAAAAGCAATTTGACCTCTATGCCTTGTTCTCTTATTTTTGTGGTAGATTTCATGTTGAAAGTTCAGCAAAGTCTCCTGTTTTTATTTGTTGGAGCACCATGGTATCAACCACAGCTGTGCATGCCATTCCCTCTCACTCAATGTTCTGAATATAAGAAGCCACAGTAAGTAAACACTGCTAAAGCTTTGCTCTTATCCTTTCTACCTCCTTCTCCAGCTGGCCTTGATTCTCTCGCTTAGGCCAGACTCACTTACCCCAGCTTCCCACACTGGCAGAAACGTGTTGCATTTTGCAGCACACCACTTTCACAAAATGTTGTATGGGGGTACAAGGCTTCTGGGGTTTCACTTACATCTTGGCCCACCTCCACGTCAACCCGTTTGCAAACCAAAACTGACTCCATAATTCTTCCCAGCCTAGCCAACAAAAACGTAAATAAAGAACAAAAGTTGCCTGTTCTACACATATGAGAGGGCCTCCTCGGGAATAGAGCTCTTTTAAAACTGATCCTGCTGCAGGCATGACCCCGGCCATTTCTCTCCATTCCTTTTTCTAAAGCCGGAGTGCAAGCCAGTGCTCCACAGTCCGTACACGGCCCTTATCTCACATTGGCAGACACTGGGTCTCCCCATAGTCTGGACTTCTGTCTGAGCCTGAGCACCCTGGGGCCTGAATGTTTCTGTCATCTGCACTGCCATCTTCTCCTTCAGTTTCCCCTCAAACTAATTGACTTTAATTTGTATTTTCTCCTGAAGAGAAGTGTACCTTTTTGAATTTGTCGGTCATAGGAAATGTCAATTAAAAAGGCATCACCCAATAAAATCTGCGAACAGCGGATGTTAATTAATATCAGAGGTTTATTGTCTGTGGTACGGGTCCCGGTATGGCTCTTATCACTTGATAACCATTTGGCCGTGCAGTTTAAGTGCCAGTTCGGTGGCTGAGGCTAATGAAGCTCAACGGTTAAAATGAAGTCACTCCGTAAAACGGCCTCATCAGTTACATTATCTTAATACAATGAGTGCATTAGCACCTTCATTTGGACAGAATCTCACTTTCCTTCTTTCAGTGCCATTAAAATCATGGGACACAAAATTAATAATGGAAATATAATGGCAGGTTAATGAAATCTGAATAAAACATTGCCAAAAAGGTGGTACGGGCTGCGCACTGTTTGTTTAATGTTTTAGATTACATTGATTTGTCACATAATTACTGTCACTTCTGATATTTTTCTGTTTACTGGCCTAGATGTCATTTTTTAAAAAAAGAAGCTGATGAGCAATTCATTGACACACATGTAAAATGAAAAAATAGACATTTTGATTTATTTGAATATTATAGTTCATTATCTATACTTCACTAATCTTATTCCTCTGAACTCTAGTACTACTCTGAAATGAAATGAGAATAAATTGTTGAAATTTTTACAGTTGATACAACACTTAATATAATTCATTAAAATGTAACAAATAGAGAAAATATTTAGTTTTGTCAGAAGTTTCATTTTTAATTTTTCTGAGTGAATGGTTTGTCGGACTAGACAGTTTTTGTTGTGATACTTTTTGTATTCTGACTAAACAGTTAACAGTTGAACAGTTGATTGTAGCAAAGTCAGTTGTCTTACAGTTTAAATTTACACACACACATACAGAAAAAAAAGGTTAAGTAAAAAAAAAAGTAGTTTTGTGTTATTGGTGAATGTGGAATCCGTAATATGTCACAAAAATTTTAAGACAGGTTTAAATTTTTGTGATGTGATAAAATCCTGGGCCCAAACGCATATGTATATACACAAAAAACACTTTTTTTTCTAAACACCAGCTGGTATTTATGAACGATGTACAATGAATATAATGCTCACATCTCAGTTGTGTTTTGTTTAAATACGTAGATAGAGCCTTTTAAGGCAGGTGATAAAGGGAACGTTGAAAAACATTTTTTCAAATTTTGTTTCGTAGCATTTCTTATCATTTGTTTTTATGAATAATCATTTTAAGCACATGCCCTTTAAATAGCAATATCACGGCCATGTGTCAGACATGTAGTCTTTTCTTTATGTATCCCACTTCTGTCCTTAGTTTCGGGGTACATCGCGATGTGTTGTCTTGTGTTCATATTAATACCACCTGTACCCTTTGTAATTGTATCCATGTTGTTCCTTTCCTTCCTCCAGGTTGTGCCTTTCACATTATTTTATGTCTGCTAACATTTTTTGTCTCAACCTCTCATCTTGGTTGGGTGTGTACTTACATTCTCACAAACATGCCTACACTCTTAACCATTGATGGGTTGTGTAGTCTAGTTAACGTCTTTGATTTTGCAGCTTCTTGCTGTGCACTTTCTAATGATGTGTTACTCTGTTCTTGTTTATCTCTCTGACAATTATATCTTGTGTCATTTAATCGGTTTTCTAACCATCATTTGCTTTGGTTCTGTCTTTTTCTTTTCCTCAGCAGTTTCTAATATAACAGTATCATCATAATTGTATCAATGAGGCTACGTGTTTTTGCAGAAAAGCACTTGAGCCTTCCAACAACAGATGCCTTTACCACAGACATTCCTCTACCTCTCTCTCCTTTCACGGCTGCTAAGAGACAATCCTTGCTCCTTTTTCAGAAGCCTCTTTGATCAGCAATAAAACCTAATTGCTCTCTCATAAGAGACAGTCATTCAATGGGGTCCATTGCGTTGGTCGAGTATCTTGTCAATATTTAATCTATTTTTTCTTCTGATTGGCATTCGCCAGCAGTGTTGTCATGAACCATCTAAAAAGGGCATATCTTTCTTTTTTAAATCACTGATTTTACTGCACATGCCTTGTGTAAATTTCATTATAAGGCCAAAGGACAGATTGCAGCCTTTGGGCTTGGCAAGGAAGGACTATTGTAATAAACTTTTGTTTAAGGCTTTATGTAGTAACAAACATTTTTCTTCTAATATGCAAGGAGCCCAGAACATAAATAGGAACACATATAGGGTTAATGTAATTCTCTGTGGATCCTAATTGGTAACTGGTATCACTGTTAGCACAACAAACTGAAGTCTTATTGATCTTGCACTGTATGAGACAATGCTATTTTTTCTCCAGTGAGTAAGATTTTATGTCTTTTTGTTTGTTTGATAAGGAATTTCTCATTTTGACAACAAATTTCAATTTCCCCACTGTTCACCTTCACAGTGTATGTAAGTAGGCATCATTGTGCACGGCAGTGTTGCCCTTTTTTGACTTTATTACCTAGGTGTGTGTTGAACCACTCTGTTCTCCTTCATAGTAAGAGACAGTGGCCACTATATTAAAAGTTTCAATCAGTCATCCTCAATGGGGATTTGCATTTCTCATGGATTACTTTAGATAGTCAAAGTGTGGAACTGACTTTTTATTCAAATCACATTTAGCGTGAAGTGTGAGCTTTATGCTTAATTAATATCACATTTCCTAAAGCAAAGAAACCAGTGCCTGTAATACATCTTCTGTACCCTGTCAAATTCACATTAAAATTGCTCATATAAACTGCACTTCAGGACAAGACCTGGGGTAAAAGGAGTAAACAGAATTTGAAGCAAATCACCACCTGCTGTATTTTCACCTTGTATTAGAAGACACACAAACATTGGTAAATATTGTATTTTTATTGTACTTCTTAGAAATTTACAACATTTACCCAAGCCAACTGTGGCCATGTGTTTTTCTGTTTCTAGCCATGGGGTCAGATTTGTGTTGACAGACGGTGGCTTTGTGTGGATGGGGAGTTGGCGGATGACCCCAGAAGGAGCACCTGTCCAAGAGCAGGCCTGCTGCTGGCTCTATAATGCATTTCGATGGGTTTGGCATTAACCCGCTGTCATGTTCCCTGTTCCCACTACCCTTTAAGCCCTATAAAAGATACATAACTTGCCAGATCCACTCTGTTATCACAGGATTAATTAAAATGCTACACAGCAAAGGGACTGGATCCCTTTTGGACCGTGTTACATGCATGAATAACATACACATGTACAACTGTCCCAGCACAGATCACATCCTGGCCATGATGTTGTCTTTAGTTACCTCAGGGGACGTGTAAGAAAATGATCATCTCCTGTGACGGATGGACAGATGTCTCCTCCCAATCTCTTTGTAGATGCGTTGTCCTGTGGTGCATTGGATATATTTGTAATGTCAGACATTACTTATGCCTGTCTAACAAAATTTTCCCGCAACTATGGCCATCTGGCTCATGCTAATGATTTGCATTTGCATAGTTTTTCCTGCAGTTACAACTATGTTGTCAAAAGTTTCAAATTACCTTCTCCTATTGTTATTTAATGCATGCCTTTCTCACAAGGCACATTATTCATTTGCAGGAATTAAAATAAGTTGAGCAGAAAAGGGGGTTACTTATTTATCCCAGAGCGCAGTGATGTCTTGGCAGAGAGACAATAGAGGTGAGAGATACTAAATGAATTCTCTTGTCCTGCTTGCTTTTGCTAGCCATCACATAATTTGATTAGTGACCTGGTAACTTTGAATGTCTGGGACCTCTTCATTTAAGTCAATTGGGGCTCCTGGGGCAAGAGTCCATACTAAAGGGCTCAGCCTCCTTCCATAGCGACCCTGCCCTCATGTCATGTATGCACACAACTGGGTGGTTCTGATTAATGACTATGCTTGTGGTGCTATAGAGAAGTTCTGGTGACTCTGTACAAAAGCCATCACCCTTGTCGCATTAGGACCAGTCTGGGAACATTTGGCCTTATGCTACTGTGATACAACACAGTTAGTGTCTGGTGGACAGATATGGAATATGGAGAAAAAAAAATGCCCTAAGATAAACATACTTGTAAAAAAAAAAGTGCCTTTTTTTCTATGTTTATTGCATTTTCCTGCAAGGTTCTGAGGTTTTAAAATTTCCTTCTCATTCAATCGAATCATTTTACAATAAAATAATTTGTGCAACATGCACTTCCTGGCATCCTCCGATTTCATTAGAGCACTTTTTCCATCAGTGTGTGTCTTCTCTGTCAGTTGTGCCTCTAACTTATAATAATCCAGCAAATTGTAAAATGAAGAACGGCCCTGCCGGCATTCCCTGCGGGGATTTCTGAAAGTGGAAACTTCTGCTTCTTCTTCTCGTTTAAGTTTTTGTTTAAATGGACTGTCTGGACATTAATGAATCATTAGAAGCCAGAAAATTTTCATTTGAAATACTTTAGTTTGTGAGATGCTCACAATCTTTGGTTGATTAGGTAGTCAGAAAAGAGTCTGACAAGAAATTTAACATCATTAATTTTCTGTGATAAAACAACCACTAAACTGAGAGTATATATCTGTAAATTCTTTCTATTCTGAAACTTCTGCTTTTTTCCCCTTCCTTCTGCAGGAACAGTGAGGTGTGAATTAATAAGCCCTTGTGCTGTCTTCCTTGTTTTCAGGCTCCTGTTTTCACTATCACCTTAAATAAGATTTTTTTTTCCTGCGGTGTAACCTTTAGCGCTTCAACCTGACTGTGATATGTCTCATTCTCACAGCACTGACAACAAGTTGGATGGCTTATAAATCTTCCAAGATATTTTTATTTTACCTTTGAACCTTGCTATAAATGAACTCAGTTAGTTTGTAATCAAGAACCTCAAGAAATTTAGATGCAGGTGCTGAGAAAAATTGTTCATACAAATGGCAAGCTGCCTGCTCGCTCAAGCTGTCTGGAATGTGTGTGTCAAATTCGATCTTTAGATTGAAAATATTATCAACATGCATTTGCATATAAGCACTGTACTGCTTTTGGGTTTTATACATATAGTGTCTTCTTCTGTAATGGCAAACTTGATGATCCATTTTGACAGCTATCTCTGCAGAAGCTGAGAAACACCTGCAGATACTTGAGAAACCAGGCATTTTAGAGATATCAGTTTATGTAAGTAATCAAATAATGTTTTTACTTCATCGTAGTTACCTGGTTGTTGTAAATATTTTAAGACCCAAAGCCAACATCAGCCTTTAGAAACCACATCTTCTTTCTTTCTGACTTATTTTGGAAGTGTGGCTCACTTTTCTGTAAGAGTGATAAAGCAAAAGCGTGTTATCTTTTTGTTGTGTGTCTGTGTTCAAACAATGCAGGTAGATACAATTTGCTCTTTACAGTGTTAAGTGATTGTGTGCGTGTAATGATACTCAAATGTTTGGCGGTGGAAACCTTTATTGTATTGTATTGTCCTACGAGCTACTTTGTCTCACTTTACGTTTCAATTTATATCTACTTCATCTTCATTTACATATATTTTTCAGATTCCTCTATTATGTTGAAAACAAGAAAAGGTAAATGTAAAAGTACATTGGAAATTTATTTATGGAGAGTTAGAGTCACGCTTGTTGAGTTAGGCTTTAGCCTGCTGTGCTTTATTGATCATTTTGGACTCCATTCTCCAATATAAAAAATAATCTTCATTGACAAAAGATGTTTTTGCTAAAATAATTTAGGATGCAAATTTATACACTGTTTGTACTGTGAAATTGACTATTTTACGTGATCAAACTGTCCAATCAACGAATCTGACAGCATTTGTAGTGAGAATACGATGATAGCTTAGCTCTAGCCGAGGATCATCTAACTGAATCTGAATCAAATCTTCTAAACCAATTTAAATTTTTTCAGTCATTTTAGAAACTTTGGAAAGCTTCAACAATTTTCACTGGGTTAGGTTTACATCCAGAAACAACTTATTTATTTATTTTTTTTCTAGGTAGGTAGGAGGACAAATGGAGGACCCCTCAATGAGTATTATTTAGGTTGTTAATACCTAAAGGGATTTAAATTGAAAAAGTAAGAGATGCTCACATAACATTCTTGTCACAGCCATCAGGCAACAAGACAACATATAACTTAGAGACTCTACTTCTTAACAGTAAACAATATTAATTTTTCTTCCTTTGTCATTTTTGGCTAAACACTTCGACACAACATTCAAAATGTATTGAATGATTTAATGCAGTGACTTGTTGTGTCAGAGGATCATTTCAAACACAAAGATTACAAACCACTCCTAGAAAAAAAAAAGAGTATGGTCTTGCCAGATGTTGATTTAAGCTCTGTTCGTATAGTAGTGTTTATAACACACACACTCTGTTAACTTGAGCAGGTTTTAAGCAGTGCTTAGCTTAAGATTATAGTGGCTTACATCCTTTGACCTGCCCCTCCCGTATGCCAAGAGTGTCACTTGATTGAAACACATCCCTCATACTTATTTAAAAACCAAAGAATTTTACTTCATTATTCCTCTTCTACCACTTGTCCCTTGTTTTTTCTCTTTATCTAGTTAAATTACTCTAAATGAAAAATGATTCCTTGGTATTTAGTAACACAGCCAGTCCTTTTTTGGCCCCACCCCATCAGTGGGGAGGAAATGAGTTGTGGGAGCAGATTCCTCTCACACTGAGATCTCTGTAATCGTGTGGCTGTGTATCATCAGCACACCACAGTGACAGCAGCCTTTAATTAATCCCACGTCTCACCACCCTGCCTTGACCATCAGTGGCTTCTCCCCCAAAGTTTTTCCTCTCAACTTTCTTCTCTTTGCCTGACTGTGTGTTTGGTTGCAGCGGCAGGGGACTTTTCTTGAAGTGCAGTCTCTAAATTCACCGTGGCGTTGTGTGAAAAACTTTCATAGTTACAGTATGACAATGCTGTCATATTTCCACACCTCTGAAAGTGGAAGACATTGTGCTAACTGTTTTCATGTGCCTGTCCAAAACTTCGGAAACTGTGATTAAAATGGCATGAGACTGAATCCACGTACAATCTATATACCTGTTCTATATAGTGGCCAACACTGGATCATGAATTTCATCCCTTTACCACGCTAGAATGATCTGAGGTTGGGATGCGTCAGGACAGTGAAGTAATGACATCTTAAAGTGACTGCCTTCTCTTTCTTGTACCTTGATCAGTCTGACAAGTTGTATTTACAATCCTTAAAGGTGCTGACACTGCTGGATTCCCCTCCTCTTGGAGAAGCTCTAAAAAAACTGGCAATCCTTGAATAAATGCCGACATGTTACAGCTCTGGAAGAGCTGTGTCTGAAGGGCTGGATAGACATCTCTGGAGCGATACACTGAGCTATTGCCTGAAGGTCAGACTGTCAAATGTGTAATATCAGATGTACTGAAGTTGAGTTCCACCCTTCTCAAACATCACATGGGAACAAAATCCGACTAGTGAATGTGGGAATCAAAGCTCTAGTATGTGATTGGAACAGGTTTTATTGGCTTTCTCATTACATCAGTATTATCTAATAGGTTTGGTGAAGATAGTTCTATTTGATGTTCAGCCTGGAACAACTGAATGCACAAAGTAAACTGGATGCTGATGAATACTGCAGTTGGAAACCCTGGCTTTATTTTAGTATTACTTGGCTGTAGAAGGTATTAGGTTCACTAAGTGCGCTAAACTTGTATGTGATTAGGCTGTCAACCTCTGAAAATAATTTTCTGCAGACAGCCAAATTGGAATGCAAATACTGTTCTGACATTCAAAGCTGGTTTTGCAGAAATGAGAGAAGAGGATAGATCGAAGTGGAGCTTCAGCTTCCCTCTGCAGAGCTACAAACCTGCATGAGAAAATGGACAAGTTGGACCCCTCTGAACCTCACAGAATGAAATGATTATTCCCTTGATTCAGACCTTATAGACGAATGAGAGTGAGGGTCGATTAAGTTCTAAGGGAGATGTGGTGTTGATCTCATAAAGGGCATCAAGAGATGTATGGCTTCTTACAAGATCATTTAAACCACTTAATGGAAGACAGGAATTAATGACTGCCACAGAGAAGAGTCAATTATATGGATATTTTCATAACGTACTGCATATAATTTATAGTGTAACGACATCAGCACTAATCAGCCCCTCTGCTTTTGTTTTGGTTATTGTCTGTTTTAAATGAGATTATTGACTCTGTATTTTAGGGTGTACAATACGTTGCTGTCTCCATACAGTGAAACAGAAGTGTTGTCATTGTCTAGCATTGTTGGGTGGCACGGCCTTGATGGTGCTGCCTCTTGTTAATTTATATTAATGTCAGCCAATTTCGAGTTGCAATGGATATATGTGCATGCCTTGTGCTCTCAGGCAAAAAATTGGATTCATTAAGAAGACGGAGGAGCTGGTTAAGTTCTTGGCCTTGTGGTTTCAGGTCACTGAATAATGTGAAGAGATGGAGAGGGTCCTGGCCTGGAGGCTGGGGGAAGCTGGTCAGAGATGGAGGAGAGAGGACAACACCCCCACATAGGGCCACATCACTCACACTGACGTGTCTCTCACCATACTCGGTGTTTTTACCCCTCTGCTCTTTTACTGCCAGAACAGATTGTGCTTGCAACTGAGAGCAACAATGTCACAATGACAGTCAATGGACAGCTGGGAGGATGGGAGGCGATGACTTCAGGTTATTTTGCTTCCGTACATATTAAGCAGTATGTTTGTGTGTTTGTTAATTAGATGTGGTAGCAATGTGCTCTAGTTCATATTAAAGCATGAAAAAACAAAACAAAACAAAAAACCCCAAAACAACCACAACAGGTGCAGACTAAAGATGAATTAGAAAAAAACCTTTGACTGTCAAATAAAATCATAAGTGAGTAATAAACATGACTTTAAATGTGAAAAAAGAACATTCTGGCCTTTCTGTAAACAAACCAAATAAGTGAATAATAATAATAATAATAATAATAATAATAATAATAATAATAATAATAATAATAATAATAATAATAATAATAATAACAGATTCACTTTTGATTATTGCAAAGTGTGCAGAGATAGTTGGATGACTTTGTAATATCTTGTATTTATTGAAGGGTAAGAAGCAGCCAGGGGCTGCCAATAAAATGCATTTGATTAATTGCTCATCAGCATGTGTGACCACCTCTATAAAGACAGATGTTTTGTCAGTTGGATGGCAGATTTAGGTTTATGTTACCACAAGGTTAAAGAGGAAAGGTGTCAACAAAATCTTTAAAAAAAAAAATAGTTGTTGCCCATCAGTTTGGGACTATTTCCATACAATTTAAAGTTAATTGATCTATAGTGAGAAAGATTATTCACAAGTGCAATTTTTTTTTCTTCTTTCACTTTTTTTTCTTTTAGGGGTATACATATCGATTTGGCATAGGTTTTCTCTCCATTTTTCCAGTCTTGGGACTGGTACCATGAGAACAGTGGGTCATCAACCCCTTTGTGTTGGGATTTTGTGATGTGTGATGGCACGGCAAGATTAGGGATTGATTTACCAACCAGCCTTCCCAGGTGTCCACGTTCACTTCAAGATCAGACTGTGAAAGGTTCATAAATGCATTAAAAACAAAATGAAACAAAACAAGACAAAAAAAAAACAAGACTTTTATCTCAGATTCTATGGATATCACTTAACATATTCAATAACAATGAAATTGAACTGATTTCACAAAGAGCATCAGTTTCACCATCTATAGTCTGTGTCTTGGTTGATTTTACGATGGCAGCATGCCGTCTATAATGACACGCTCACTCGGTTCTAACCCATTTCTTTTTGGTCTGTGTGAATTTCAGAAGAGGAATGGCTGTAGTTTCCAGGGAATGTGTTTTTTCTGGCGACATAATGTGACCACTGTGTGTGAAGAGCCATTCAGTTGACTCTGAACTCCTCTGTTTTCTAGAGTCAAATGTGATGCCATCTGTTCCCCAGCTAAAGCTTGGCCGGAATTGGGCCATGCAACAGGAATGTAATACCAAGTAAAGCAGCAAATCTAGGACAAAATGGTTAAAAAAAACATTAAGGTGTAGCATTTGTCCAATTCTTAACCTGATTGAAATACTGTGGTGGAACTTTAAAGAGCTTTGCTAAATGGCTACAAATCTCAAGGACCTGTAGAAATTATCTTAAGACAAGTGGGTCAAAATGCCTCTTAAACATCATACAAAATAGGACTGCTTCAGGTTATTGCCTCTAAAGTGGCTACATGCTTAGTTCTTCACATGCTGCTCAGCATCTGGTGAGGGTTGGAGGATTTTTCATTATGTCCTGCTAATTAAAACCAGAGAAATTACACAAGATGAACTTTGTTTTTCACATGACTATATTGCTACCACGCCCAGATATCAAAGTACAACCCAAGGAAAGCTCTTTTCCTTGCTATGCTTGTTTTTGCATTCTGTGTCCAGTAGGAAGTGGAAGATAGGAACCCTTAAGTGCTCCTTTTATGTTTGCTTTGAGTGTGTGTTTGTTAATGACATGCTCTTTATTGATAAAGTCTGTGCTTTGAGAGTTAAAAAACAGAGGTTGAAAATGTCTTTAGAACAGAATGCTCAGTATACTTGAGTGACATTAATCATCTTTTTTCATTTTAGACAGCACAATCTTGAAATCCTAAGTACTTGAATAGAATTTTTATTGATTTATTTATTTTTAATTTGGTTTTTGAAGATATTTCAACCGCACATTTAGAGGTTTCTTTCCTTCCAGCCGTTTGGAGAAACCCATCTGTCCAACCTGTAGGCAGATGGGTCTCTACAAGTCGGTTAGCAGGAACTGAGTAGTAGGTCAATTATTAAATGTTTTATCAGTTAATCTATATGGTTTCAAAAGAAACTAGCCCATTATAGAAATGATTACCATTTTTTTTCTCATGTCAAATTCCAACTATGCACTCCAACAATGCCATGCAACAAAGAGGCTCTGTTTGAAGCAAACCATCCCTATGATCTACAGGTTTCCAATCATCCTCTGGTGGACGTTTTTGTTCTGTGGTCACTGCTTTGTACCAATTTTTCATCTCTTGAGATTCTTGAACTGAATCTGACCTGACCTTACCAACCTTTCTTAAGTCATAGGGTCACACGGCCTGTACTTTTTGATCCAACTAATGGTGCTGATGGAGAAAAACCATGCACAGCTATTGGCAGTGGTGAGACAACGCAGGGGTGCTTTGATGCTATCAGCTATAGGAATGCAAATGTGACCGGCTGCCTGACCAGTACATTACAATAGGACTAAAAGGAGCTTGAGACAGACAGTGCAGCTGCCCCCATTAAGTTTAATCGCTGGGTTACATAAAGGAAAAACATCATCAAGCTCTGTCTGTGTCACACAAGAGACAAATGCATGGGGTAGTTTGTGTTGTTTAGAGAGCTGCCTGACCTCAGTGGGAACTTGTGAGTGATTAAGGAATTGTTTAAAGAGACAGATGGGATAAGGGTCATGACTGATAAGCAGCGTCACACAGGGTTGTCAGGAATCCGCTTCATCAATTTTTTCCTCATTCTTGGGTCAGCTAAGATGCACAAAACTGGTCTATTTATGTATTATTTTTCATTGAAAGACAAAACAATAGAATTCTCCGCTCACCTTTGAGCTAGCTGTAATTTATCAAGCAGGTGAGTGCATAAGTGAGAATGACTTGCTCATTGTCAGAGCTTTAAAGCAATCTTCAGTATTCTAGCCACTACAAACCCATTCGCTTCACCCCAAACGCCCTCAAGAAAACAAAGATTGATGGACAAAAAGAACTGCAGCAATCTCTTTAATTCACTATTTTTGGAGTTGTTCTGCTTCAAAAAAAATGTTTTAGACATTCCAGTGGGTTTTTACCATTACATGACAAGGGATACTCTTCTCAAGAAATATAGTAATTTTCCTGTCGACTGCACCCTTAGAGTTAACGTATTCATCATGAAGAAGCTGACATGAAACAAGCCAAGATCTCCTTCTTGTATGAAGGCAGGTTGGTTAAGACTTGGACTGTATATGTTGCAATTATGCTATTAAGGCCGAAAAATGTCAGTTATCATTTCTGTAGTTGTTTTTTTTGGTGTATTTTTATTTGTATTTTATTTTATTTTTTTGGCTTATTTGCAGAATCTTGTCTAAGCTTAAGTGGTTGGAGGAACATTTAAAACCAAAATCCAGATGCTTGCTCTGTATTCAGTTGTGTTATGTGTTATTAGATGATAAATGATGTGATATGAGAGGAACACATGCTGAATGATCATGAACACAGTCTGTCTGGATGTGAGTGGACCACTAACAACAGTGAAATACTTTTTAATAAGAAAAAAAAAATCATGAAGATGTCATATTTCTTTTGACTTAATCAGACATAAAAATACACAAAACTTCCCACTTTTTCAAACCTAGAGTTTAGTTAGCTTGGGTAAACAAGAAGAGGTTAAGTTACCTAAGTAAACTTACAGCCAACAAGGGGAAAACATACTTTTGACAGAGTTACTACAAGTTAAGAATTAAATCAGTTTTGTTGCGTTCTACAGTTTCTTTTACCGTAATTGAAGCTTTCATATTGTTAAAGACTGGTAGGTGTATGAATGTGGTACGAGATACTTATTTTGATAGATCCATAATACTTGCAGAAAATTGTGCTTCTGTTTGAGACTCGTCAGAAACTACAGTAAATCTGAAATGCATAAATGTTACTAGTTTTTGCACGATTTGCTGTTTTCCTTTAGGCATAAAATGTTTTAATATGCCATTTTACTAGTATTGCGTGTGTACCTTTTCATGGTCCCAGCCTGACTGAGCTGCAAACATGTCATTAAATATGCTGCTCAGAGAAGCGTGTATATATACCGCTTCTTCTGCAGAGATGGGCACCCCCCTGCAGGGTCTGCCTGTACCACCCTCCGTATGGTAGCTTGTTGAATTTCTGCTACGCCGGTGCCTGGGAGGTTCATCATCCCTAAAATCCAGTGTCTCCACAGCCTGATTTCTTCTCTTCTGTGATATTTTTTTCTCTAGCCAATCAGATAAGTTACACATGACTTCACAGCGAAAAAAGAACAACAGTAGCCTCAAGCAGATGTTGCTCTGTGCGCTGCCCATGAAGTGGAAAACAGGTACCAAGAACAATATCTGCATTACATTTATAAAGCTAACTATTTTATAAAACGAAGTCTGACTTTGGTGCCTCAGAATTCAGATATTTATCAAGGATAAAAAACAAGACTGAGATTTTCCATCACCAAACATTTACATAAAATGTAGCTTTCTTTTTTATTTTTTTCACTTATGTAGAATTCTCCTGTGTGTAAACTACTTACTATTACTGCTGCTGCAACTACTACTAATAATAATAATAATACACACCAATAACAAAACGTAAGAGTGAAGCAACTAAAATAAAATGTAGACATTTTTGTGACTGTGGTTCTGTTGTAGTCAAGGTAAGACAGAGCAAACTTATGTTTTTTTGTCCACTTTTATTCTGTAATATGACCAATATTTTTCATATTCAAGTGTGTATGAAAAAAAGTCACTGGTTTCTTAAAAAGCTAAATACAATAAGCATTGGATCAAGGCACATACAAGACTGGCCAAAGGGCATACAATGCACTTTGGTTTTTAAATTGTAAAGAACAGTTAACTTCAAATTGTGGCAACATAAAAGTGTGTTCATCAGGAAAATAATACAAAATAATACTCGTAATAGGAGTTGCTGACAATGTGGTAATTTTGATCAAAGTCAACATGTCTCGTCTCTTTTGGCCTGGCGACTAGAATAACGTATGATACAAGGTACTAAAGAATACTGCCATTGTCATTTGGCAATTGTGGGCTTGTACAAATAGACTTAGTGTTGGGGGTGGGACGGGTTCTCTGCGTCAGCCTGACCTTTCTACTTGTTTGGAGGAGCTGAGATCTCCTTAAGATTGGTGTGCTTTATCTGCCCTGTGCTGTGGCCTACAATCCTATCAGAAACACTGGAACCCTGCATTGCTGTGTTTCGTCTTCTTGCAAACAGAACTAAATAACACATTGAGCAAAGCAGAAATAAAAATAGTGGCACATCATCTTTAGTTATTCATAAACCCAGATTATGGGAATATTCCAGAAAAATTCTTGGTCCATAGTATGTGGAGGTGGCTACTGACAAGGCAACATGCCTGTATTGTGAATTAGTTAATCATCTGTATCTTTAGTTTACTGACTTTTAATTTTTTTGCATTTTTGATTTTCTAACAGCCACAAAGTTAAAAGAATGACCTGTGCTTATACTACAAGGTTTTCTAAAGTCTGATTGTTCAACACAGCAATGAAAACCCACTTTCACAGTTGACAAGTCATCATATCTTAATAGAACACAGAGTTTCTTTTGTTGGTCAATAACCTTAAGCAAAGGAAATACAGTACAAATTACTACAAACCCCTAAAATATAGAACTGCAGTTGGTAAACCACTGATGGTTCAGTAATGGCCTGCAACTAGAATGTTCTTCATCTTCATAAAATGTCCTTAAATATAAATTATATGGCAAATGTACAGAACATTGCTTCCTTAGTCTTATAGATCCAGTGTTTTGTAAAAGTCTTGCCACTTTCACACACTCACTTTGAATATCCATGTGCACTATCATGAATGGGAATGGTCTGAATCTGGTATTCCACTGTCTCTGTAGCTCCTGTTGTTAATGCTGTTCTCGTTATGTGGGCTTTTGTATAAACTCAAGCCATTAGGTGGGAAAATCGTGTGTATCATAAACTCCTCCTTGGTTACAGGCAGGTGATTTATAGGAATCATCTGAAAAGAAGTTTCTCTTATTTCGAGGATGGAGTTGTCCTTTTTAGTGCCAGCCTCAGCGTAGTCATCCTTTCTCCTACGGCCTTTGTTATAGGTGCAGTTCCTGGAAAAAAGTGAACCATTCCTGTGGACATACCAGCACACCAGTGCCAACATGATAATGGCCAAAAGAGCCACAGCCACTCCAATGATAGCAGCCAAGGGCAGCCTAGAATTTTTATAAGGCTCTTTCTCCTGCTCTCTATTTAAAGTTGTAGTTGGGTGGTATGATTTGTGAGATCCAGTCTCTGTCTCAATACAAACAGGGGTCTCGTCTGACAGGTAAATGTTGCTAGTCTCCATGGGAACCATGCATATTCTGTAAGCGGACTCTGGCTCCAGTGCAGTGAGCAGATACTCCGTCCTCTCCCCCTGCACAATGGTCTCAGTGATGGAGCCAAAGGCAGGGCTGTGTCCCAGCTTTAGCCAGCTGAGCCGCAGCGCAGTCATGGGTTGTGACACCCTCCATGAGATGTGTATTGCATCTGCGCTACTTGACTTCACACTAATGGTGATAATCTTTCTGCCTGAAGATGTGGTAGTGCTGTGGTAATTCTTACTGATGTCAGGACCTTTTACAACAGGCCTTCTAGTGACAAATGAGGGCCGCTGGGGCTGTGATGTGCGTAAAGTGTTGGAGACTGTGCTTGTCTCATATGCAGAATAGAGTTCTGAGTCTGTGCACTCAAACATTTCTGTAGTTAGATCTTTAATTGCCATGCCTTTGACTTTATCAGGACCCTGGCACATGAAACCACGTACATTCACCTTTGATGGCAATGACCGCAACCAGTCGCGCACCCATTTCATCCTGCAAGTGCATTGCCAGGGGTTATTACGCAGTAGAAGCTGTGTGAGATTGTCCAGATCTTCAAATACACCCTGTGGGAGGCTGCTCAGGTTGTTACCAGATAGGTCCAGGCGGTACAGCTGCCTAAGGAAAGCAAAGGCCCCAGGTGGGACCCGGTTAATATGATTATCTTGTAATTGCAGCTTCTCCAAACTGGTGCCTGGCAAGTTGGCTGGCGGTGATGTCAGAGAGTTTCTCACTAGTGAGAGCTCAGTCAGGTTGATCAAATTGATGAAAGCCATCTCCCCAATTCCACGGTTATTGAGCAGGTTACCATCCAGGATTAGTCGTTTCAGGTTGATGAGATCTTGCAGCGATTGCTCTGAAATAGAGGAGATACGGTTGTCATCAAAACGCAGCTCCTCAATGCTCATGGGTAGGCCTGAGGGAATGGTGCTTAGATGGTTTCTGGAGAGAAAAAGAAGTCTCAGGTGATTACTGTCCCTGAAGGCTCCCTCCTCTATGCTGACTGCTGATACAGAGTTGTCATCCAAATGGAGCTCCTCAATGTAGGGAATTTGAGCTAAAGAGGCATGAGTAATCATCCGAATGTTGTTCTCCTGGAGGTGAAGCTCCTTTAGTCCAAGAGGAAGGTTAGTTGGGAATTCATCCAGATTGTTGCAGTAAAGGTAGATCTTCTCCACTCTTGAAAGTCCACGAAGCTCTGCGGGAATGCCTGAACTCTTTATGCGGTTGTTTTGTAGAAAGAGCACAGTAGCATCTTGGGGGAGGCCAGTAGGGATGGAAGTCAGGCCACGGTCATTGCAGTATATGAAGGTACCGTCACAACGGCAGGCTGAGGGACATGAGGCAGAGGTGACCAAGGGGTTAGCAAGACCCAGCAGCAGCCCAATCCTGATGAGGAAGAGGATAAAAGACTTGCATTGTCGCACCATCTTGAAGGTGTGTCGCCTGGTATTTTAATCACACAAGAGGCCCTGGGGAAAGAAAAACAAAAGTGTAGATTAATGCACAAGGACTTCAAGTGGGAGCCAAATACCTGTTTCAGTAATTGGTGGGTATTTGACAAGCTGCCTAGAGCACTTTCTAAATTAAATAACTGTTGAAAGCATCAGTTTCTATTTGATCGATTGGTTAGATATGAATCAATATTAAGAATTTATAGAGCGTTAAGATATATCTTACAGTTTTAATAAATTGAAGATTTACATATACCATAATATACATTTCCTATTAACTAAATGTTTAACATGAATTAACAAGGGAGTTACCTTTTCTTTACTTCTCTTTTTTTAAAAAGCTCCTACTTTAAAAACTTTGAGATGTGAGACCCAGAGCCTTGACTTTTCACACCACACTTGTGAAAACTAATAAGTTACCTTGTTATATTTCTCTATCGCTATGGACCGACCACTTGGGTGAACAAAAACACACACTCTTGATAATCTGTTATGAATCTGACATACCTCAAAGCCTGTTACACCATGACACTTTTTTTTTTGGTCATCGTCTGGGGTTTAACTTGTGTCTTAGAAAATTATGAAGGAATACATTTTTTGGCATATGTTTTAGCACTCTTACATTCAAGAGTAAGATTGAGGTTTTTTTTTTTAAGTAAGTTTTTTGACATGACAAAATTACTTTATGACCTACACTTACATTTCACATTGTTAAATTATTTCAAATAATAATTTTGATGTTTAGTTGTTTTAATGAAAAATATATAAAATTTCTTAATGCATAAACATGTGAGAGATTGCATTGAAAATGAAAAAAAACATAGCTATGTCTTTCTTTTCACCCATTACATAAAGTTATCCTTTAATTATGTTGCTACCAAATTAAAACTTAATTTATGCATTTCTACTATAACCTCTGTTCCTGAACGTGGTGACCTGGTCAGCAAAGTGGAAAGATGTGAAGCAATCTGTATTTGCCATACCTGACTTAGATGAGGCGGTTAATCCTTTTCAGCCACCAAAAAGCCAATCAAGATTTCCCAGTGAATTTGCTCTTATCCTCTCTGAAAAGGAAAAGTTTGTCCAAGGGGTATCTTGAAGATATCCTGACCTGGTCAGTGTTTGCTGAGCTGATCCTTGTTTGGACGATGACCTCCTGTGTGTTGTCAAAGGCTCATGCTTTCAGTGCCTTTACCATGGCAGATAAGCCTGCACAAAAAGCATTCGCTCTCACCAAAAAGAAAAAAAAAAGAGAAAAAGAAAAAAGAAAAGCATGCACGCTCAGGTAATTTTAAAAATCCTTACGGCTGTTGTAGTTGTCAAGCTCAACAGCCATAACAGCAAATTAGCTTTTTTTTGCGTTGTATACTGATCCGTGTGCTGGATGGCGTGAGCTTTAGTAAAGGCTCCTTTCTGCCATCAGGCTCTGCTGGCATGATGAGTTGACACAAAGCTGGTCTGAGCCATGCCAATCCCCTCTGCCACAGGCTCAATCCAGGCCTGTTCACTTGTATAGTCTGTGTCTTCAGGTAACCCAGAATCCTCCACTCCCTCGTTGAGCCTGTATACACATTAATCCGGGGCTCTGTTTCCTTTTTCTGAAGCAGATAACAAGTGTTCTTCTCTTCTCAAAGGAGCAAAACAGGACAAGATGCTTATCCCAAGGGCCAAGTCTCTTTCATACATCAGCAGTTTGAGTCATACTGAGCCCTCCTCACATCTGGGATGATGTTCTGAAAAACAACAAGAAAATGACATATTTAGTGCTCACATTCAAGTTTTCAGAAACTTCATTTTCAGATTATGAGGGAGTAATGTTTCAAAATTTCATTTATTTTTAATTAAATCAGGAAACACTTCAAGAATATCTCTGAATTTTCAGTCTTCATTTGGGTCACAAGTTCTCAATTTCTGGAGAAATTTTATTTTGAGAAATGTGTTTGATACAGAATTTTTAACCTGCTTTAGATTGAGATTTTGTTGTTTTTAAATACACTTTCTTCTTTGCTGAGCTTCAGCGTCTTGACCTTTTACAGTCAGGTTGCTCTAACTCGCCACATTTCTTTTCTATAGTGACAGAAGGAGGAATGTCTGTGCATACAAGTCCAGCATGATCTAGACCCCAAACTCAACAATGGCTGAGAGTGGAGCTCCCATGCCCTTCTCGCTCCAGTTCAGTGGATAGCTGAGCTTTTGGTGTTTTACAAGTCCTCTGATTTAAGAAAAAAAAAGCCACACTGTGCTAGTTGGGAAACAAAACCAGTCCAGATTCTTTACACGAGAAAAAAACAGATCCAGTCAGAGCTTAGTGAATTACTCACATTGTGAAAAGCACCCATGACAAACAAACCCTATTTGAATTTCGTATGAAGAACAGGATGGTTGTTGCATCCATCCCTGTTGTGCACAGTTCCTCTGTATGCCCCCTTACCATCACCCCATCCTCTCTTCAGACTCTGAATGCTGTTTCTGTTTGTGAAAATAGAATTTCCTTTGCCAAAGAAAATGTTACGTTTCCTTTTCGAACACAATGGCTTTGTGTCCTTACATGTAACCATTCATGTGACCCGTTGGCTGCCACCGTGTGCTGTAAAACATTCAAAGGTAAATTAGGAACAAGAGGCCCAGCCGTTTAACAGTTGTAACCCATGACAAGGAGAAGATTAGGGAATTGAGAGGCTTGTAACTCGATTACAACTCCTCAGATGCTGTCTCATAATAACACCCCCCCTTCCTTCTGTTCCACCTAAACATAGGCCCTCAGTCCAGTATTACATTAGAAGTAGATTAGAATCTGGGGGGAAAAAGCACCAGATGCTGCCTCTGCTGACTTGAGGAATAAAGAAGTCTGACAGGGGACAAAAGATTAAATATTATAATGGGAGTTTTAGAAAATGGCGACATGATAGAGAATATGTACTTTCTTTTGAACATCCCCTTTTCCACCTAAGCATTCTCCATTTTCTGACTGCTTAGCTGCGTTTTGAATATGTGTAGTTTTTGCTTTATGTGATACAAGTGCTTTTCTGTCTTCAAGTGAATCCAAGAATGCATGTAACAGACATTTAGGGTTATTTAGTGATGTCTGACATTTAAGTATTTTTTTTATTCTACACAGAAGTACACTCATATGTGATGTGGCTTTCAGTTGTTTGCCTTTCTTTAGTCACCTCAGGTAATACAAGCTACCTCTCTGTCCAGTCAACATGCCAAGGGACATTCATGTAACATAGTGAAGCACATGCCTCGGTAAGTTATAGTGTATTGTGTGTGATTTATTAAAAGTCAGCTGTGACCGTAACTTAAGTTTAATTTAAAAGGAGCACTTTTAGGGTTAGATGCTTTCTCTTTTTCTTTTTCCACGCTCATCGGATTTCAGGAGAGTGGCCCCTCTCCATTGTTCGGTACAAGGCAAGCATGTGGACTGTGCAGGCTCACAGAGGGGGTTCAGCTTTAAAAAACTTTTTTTCAGACAATTGAAAAATTCTCCTACTTCACACAATGCTTTAGTGAAGCCTTTTTTTTTAATTGCATTTACTAATAATGTAATTCCCCGCATATTATGCAGTAACGCGTTTATGTGCACACAATCATTTTGAGAGCTGTAGATGCTGAGCTAAACCTTTTTAGTGATGGATGTCTTTCTCCATCGTTCTAATAAGCTCCGCTGGCAGGACGGGGAATTTCTCTGGCAGTCAGAGTGGATTCTGCTTCATTTAATCTGAACTGGTAAAGTTAAATTGAGCATCCTAGAGAAAAAAAAGTGCATGAGTGTGTGAGTGTGTGTACAGCTAGATACCTTTCAGTGGAAAGCGTAGGAGGCTCATACAAAGCTGGACACTGATAGCCATTGTGAGCTGAACGCGCATAAATGCACATTAGTCTGCAATAACAGAGCCCAAGAGTATGTGCCCCCTAGTCATACAGTGCACAAGAAAGACTTTTAAAAGAAAAAAAAATCAAATAGAACAATTTCATGCTTGTCAAAAGTATTGCAGATTATAATGACTTTTAGTTCAGTGAAATACAGAATAATATTACATGGACTGCATTTAGGGAGGAAAGAGTTGTACAAGTAGTAATAGCTAAATGTTAAATTATTCATGAGCCCTAAAATTAATTTTGAACCACAGTAGAGCTCTGTCTACAGGGAAATCAATGTTGTTTGTATACGGTGTTGATATTACTCTAATTCAGTGTTATTTTGACTTATGATTGATTGCACACAGCAGTTATTGTTGGTTACATTTTGCACTGTGTGTGCCTGAAAAAATCATTTCTGAACCTGATTGGTTTTACACAAACTACCAAATTGGAAATCAACAATGTCTTGGGTTGGGATTAGTTAACTCCAAAAGAAAGCCACGTACTGGTGAAATGCTTTGTGCTTTGCTCCATGACTTTTCTGGAAGCAGGGGTTAGTTTTTTGGCAGTTGTCATAAAATTGCCAAAATTGTGACAGCGAGTGATTTAAAACTTTAGTAATTTGTGTGACAAAACACCTGGCAGGGGCCTACTGTGCTGCTGAGACACAATGGGACATTCATGTCCACGTCTGAATTCACAGGGACACAGAACGTGTTTCAGCCAAAGAGAAAATGGGTAAATCTCTGAGTTTCACAGATTAGGTATGTGGCCTCCTGGTGCTGTCTTTAGATGGACTGAACAGATGACACGTTTGCTGGCCCATTAAGAGCATATAGGCCTGGGACAGACAGGGGTCTCTCTTTTGTAGCAGCCTGAAAGAAGAGATCTGTAGCAGCTGCAATTGTTTTTCCCCACATGGGGGTGGTAGGCACTGCAAGATAAAATATGTGTGTGTCTGTGACACAAACACCAAGACATGAATGCTTATGTTAAGCTGCAGAAGCCTATCTCAGTGCGGGCCAGACACCTACCCAAGGAGGATTTGTCAACCAACATTTCACACAGCCACTGTTTGATGATTCATTTCCACAGTATTTCAGGGATCCAACAGACTTTCCATTTTACTTTGAGGAACAAGTTTGAAATTATTTCTCTCTAAAGCTTGTGATAGATGGTGAAAATACAGCTTAGTGGCTAAATAAATTATGAAAGGAACTGAATTAGGCCCCCCTTTGAGTACTGTGTTGAAGCTGAAATATGTCTTGGTAGTTTTGAAATTACTTTTTTATCGCTGACCCAGTCATATATATTTTATGCTTTAAATTTTCTAGACTTAGAAGGTTCCATCCGTAGTGACCCGGTTAGCTGTTAATCTTCCATATGAATTCCCTCTGAAAACAAGTAACTGGGGACTTTTGCCTCAGGCAATTATTAGTGAAGAACTGGGCCTGTCTTCATGCCTGCCATGTTTAACATGTTTTTTTTTTCTACACTGAATAATAATAATCTGTCATTTTACCTCCTTACAATTTAAGTCCAGTTTGCATCCACTATTGGGAAAATATTGAAATCAGGTAGCAGCTTATTTATAGGCTCTGAGCCATTATTTAAAGCCTGGATGACCTTATCATCTTGTGAAGATAAAAGGCTGAGTTAAATTGGATTACCAACTGTCCCTGCTCTGCTGTTGCCAATAGGGATTCCACTTTATTGTATTGGTCTAATGGGATAAATATCAGTTTGTGTGAAGGGAGGAGAGCACGGTAATCATTAGCATCTCACGACATATTACAGTGAAGAATCTGCTGCCAGTCGGCCTTAGGAGCTCACAGTGTTGCCTTTCTGTAACTTGTATCTATTTATGGTATTTGCTTTTGCAGGGTTCATAATGCACTACAGTAAATGCATGAAGATAAGGTGTTATTTAAGCAGACTGGTGTGTTTGAAACTTCAATTGCATTTTTTATTTTTTTGCTCCTTAAATAAAACAATAATAATGATTTTAAAAAAAACAAACGGCATGCGGTGCAGAGATTCGGATGAGTGGCTGCCCTGTGAGACGAGGCTGAATCCGACAGAGACGCTCAGCACACATTATTCTCCGTCTTTCCAGCTGCCCCTGCGTGTCCAACTCCGCGGGATTTGCGCTGCAGTTGAAGCAGCGCACCGGGGTGTCTTCTCTGGCTGTGACACCGACACTACACCAGACACACCACTAATCCCCTCAAGTTTGCGTATTCAGCGCTGATAATTCCCCCCTCCCCCGGTTAAGACTATCAAAGGTTGAATTTAAATGTGAATAATTCAGATATTTTAGCCGTCCCCGGCCCCGTCTGGATACTATTCAGATGTTTAAAGCGTCTCCTCGCAGCCGAGGATGAATGTGACCAAGATGAGATTTTGCGTGTCAGAAAAAAAAAGGGAGCTGTTCTCGGTGGTATCTGATGGACACGCTGAGTTTGAAAGGGATGCAAGATGGGGCTGAAGCAGTAAGTTGCAGGAACGGAAAGGGTTTAAGATGATTAGACAGTGGTTTGTTTAGGTCTGATTTTTTTTTTTCCCCGCAAAGCCGAACCGAAAGATGCGCAGTGTGTAAGCTGGCTGAAGAACTTCATTTGGCTGTTTAGGATGAGAGTGCCCTCACATTTCCTTTCTTTCTGATGTACACTTAAAGCTTTGCGAGTGGTAAGTGGAAATAAGAAGGAGGGCAACTATTTTGATTTACGCAACTCCTGATGATTCCGCTTTACTTTCAATCCGTTCTTCCAGAGAGAAAATCCAAAAGACGAAAAAGGAAACACTCCCAACAGCACTTTACGAGCAGAAAACGCACTTACCTCTTCAACTAAGCCAAAAAAAGGAAAGTAACAGGTATCCTCTTAAACTGGGGGTCTCAACGGGGAAAGTAATAATCCAATCCAGGCTATTAAGATTTAAATGGACACCCAAATAAAGAAAAAAAAGAAAAGGAAAAAAGAAAGAAGAGGAGAAAATGCTCCTCTCACTCACAAGGATAGAGTTTTTATGAGTTCTTCTGCAGCAACACTGCTGTGTTTACTGGTACCCTCCTCACGCAAACACACAATCAGTTGGCTGTGCGAAGACATGGGTGCAAGGGTGGATCTCAGTACAAATGTGGAGTTGTGTGTGCCTCTAGCTCTGCTTCAATAGAGCGCTGATGTCATATGGGGGAGGGGCCTCCCTCCCTCCATGTCCCTCTCTCTCTCTCTCTCTGTGTTTTGGACATGATGGATGCAGTTCTAACTGGGAACGCTAGGGGGAGTGGAGGAAAGAGGAAAGAGGAGAGGCGCGTCCTTGTCAGGCGTGCATCAACATGAGCGAGAAGTCAGAAGACTGGCAGAAAAAAAGGCAAAGAGGGCAGAGCTGGTGGAAAGGTGGGGATTTACTAGCAGAGGAACTGTGTTTGTGTTGGTGTCTCCAAACAAACAAACCTGAAAAAAAAAAAAAACTAAACTAAAAAACAAACAAAAAACAAAACAAAACAAAACAAAAAAACCCTTTTTGCTTAGACTGGTTTGTTTTTGGCCCTGTTAATTTTTTGGCCCATTTTAGCCCTGTTAAGTTATTATTATTGTAGTTTTTTTGGGGGGGGTGATTTAGATTTTTAAATTTTTTTTAAATGGTGTGTTTTATCAGCAACATATTGTTTTGTTTTTTTTTGTAAGACATATGTAAGACTTTTTGTAATAGATGAAAATGTTCATTTAAAATGTACCAGAAACAGCCATTTTCCCTGTGAGAAGTATTTACCATCCATGCTTTTTGTTTTGTTTTTTTTTTAATTTTGAGAGTTTATGAATATTAGATGATGTTGTCACAGTCGAACAGAATAATATATGACAACAATTTAGAGTTGTGCTAATTTCAGATATGTGGGTCTGTGTTTGCAGGCATCCAATGCACAAATGCATGGAGTTTTGTTGTTTGTCTGATTTTGTTTTTTGTTTTTAAACACTATTTCCTTTAAAAAAAAAAGGAAATAGTTGATCAGACATACCTGGCGTGACTCCAGACCTCTTGATTTTATGTTTAAATGAAGGCAAATAACAGCGTTATCTTCTCTTTAGGCCAAAAGCATCAGTGAGTCAGCTTGTTAGTCAAAGACCAAACAGCAGAGTTGACCCAGCCAACATGCTTTTGCCCTGCGTCATCTCCAGTGTTTCCCCCTCTGGCTACTGGACAAGTCAGACACCACAGTCCTGGACATTCAGCTTCAATGAAGCAGCTCTGTTCATTTGTGATTTAATATCATCTTGTTACTGGTGGCAGTGGGGATCTAATCTCTGTGACGTAAACAAATGCCAGTGTAATGTGGACAGTCTTTTCTTATGTGTCATTCACTGTTGCCTTCTGTTAATTACTCCAAACCTGTTTTACTATTCAGCTTTGAATGCCAGGAGGGTCTTCGTTAATTTTCAGTAAACAAGCAGGTTTATTACTGAGCTTTTATGCACTTGCCCTCAGGATACTAAAATATCCAATGCTTTTTTTTTTTTTTTTCGTCAGGGCAGAGCGGCTTCCTTGTAGTAATTCATAATGGTTAAAAGCAGCAGTGAAAAAACATGCAAACTGGAATTAGGAACCCAATAATATTTTTCTCTTATAATACCTGAAAAGAAAAAGTAAACATTGTTTATGTTTAGACTAGTTGGAGAATATCAAAGTGATATTTTTTTAAAGATGTTTCTGTTCGTGGATGTTAACTGTTGACATACAAGTGAGAGGAAACCTCTATTAATATACAAATGTCTTTACTTTGTTCTCCTCTTGTTTGTTCATGTGCTGATGAGAACTCCACTCCGAGTTGCCTCAGTGTGGTGGGTTGTACTACACGGGAGTGACTGTCTGAAATGAGATTATTACTGACATCCCCCACTCACCTTTTGCCAGGGACAGAATGTGATGCAACTTCAGCTTCACCTGCGTGCTTCACATCAGTACAAGGTTTAAACCATGATTACCATCTTAACTGGAGTGCCTGATTGAACAGACACTTAAGTCTGGAGCATCTGCCAAAACTACTTAAACCTCCACTGGAGGTTTTCTGATTTGTTTGTTTTCCAGCTGGAGTGATTCTCACTTTTGTTAGAAACACAAAGGGATTCCTAGACAATTATAAACTGACTTAATACTCTTCATTTGTTGGCAAATCAGCAATCTCTTTTGCTGAACATGTTAGTCCAGGTGTTGTCTGTTAAAAACTGCGAGGTGAGAAAAGGTCAATCTTGGACATCCTGACCTGATCCTTGTCTTCCTTCCACGGGGACGGGGCAGAGAAACCTGTGTCTGACCTCAACATGGCTTCCTCTCCTAAATCGACTGCAGACACGTCTGTCAGCGGTTGCTGATTGACCCTCTCTTGGACGTACAAAGAGCCCCACTGGAGGACGACGGTGTTAGGTTTCTGTTATCTCTAGAACAGGGAAAATCTGTTGGCCTGTTGGTCTTTTCTTCAAGAGGGTAGGTGTTCTCCTTTCCCAAGGACGCGCTCCAGTCTGTCTGGCTAGTTTCAATGTTTAGACAACACAAATATTGTTACCTACTTGGTCATGCCTCTTGATTTTTCCAAGTGCTGGCTAGAGAGCCTTTTGGGTTTGATGGCTGTTCAGGTTACAATTGGTTTTTGTTTTTATGAGACCGAGTCCAGTTTTAGTCTCTCATGGCATGCATCCGCATAATCTTCTTTTTTTTTTCTTTCCTTTCTGTGGCCAGTAAATGAGACTTGCAGCATGCATGCTGTGATGCCCTACTTTCTGGACTCTCTGCCAGACACATGGACACGGTTGGAATCGGGGTACACAAGTGTTGTAGCGTTTACTTTTACATCCTAATTTCACTATTTATTTTTTTTAACTTAAGCTCGCTGAAAGGCATCTGTGAAACATAATAGGTCTGAACACCGCTCACAAACTCAAAGGGAAATAAGGAGGCTGATTTCCTCTCTCTTTCCTCCAATCTGATTTGAATTCTTTATTGACAAACTTTAAATGTTCTTAACTAGTGACAAATTAAGGGGAATGTGTAAAAGCCTGCTGCCAAAACCCTGTTTTGCTTTTCATTACCTTCTGCTTTATTTGCATATTCATCCTCTACAGGCAATCAGCTACGATCTTCGCTCTGGGCCTTTCATCTTCGCTTTGGTGTCCCGACAAGCAGCTTTTTAGTATCACAATAGTTTCACTTTGATTTGTGGATGAGAGGTGCTGGAAGTTGTTAGAGTATTCACATTTTGGACTTGATAAGCATGCAATTTTCACATCAGGAATTAAAGACAGTTAACTGACAAAACTGACAGTGAATAGCCAGATATAGACCGATGGTGGATATCGTTGGGATCGGTTTGTATGTAGGAGTCATAGTATTGCCCCAAATGGTTGACAAGCAAGCTTTGACTGATAAAGCTTGATGGATCTTTTCGCATATGAATGCAGATGTTGGTGACAAGAAACAGCCCCTTGTTGCGGGCATTAATGATGCTGTGCCATGCGGTCTTTTTCTGATGCAGATCCCAGATGTTGAGGGAAAGGCTGACCCTCTTCATCTCTAGGGACTTGGATGCAGGCCAGAGGGGAAAAAAAAAAAAAAAAAACAACAACAGTGAAAAGGGGCCATCCTGCTGCTTCGGCAAGTTCGGAGGCCTTGGTCAGTGGTCATTTGGGCTGTGTGTTTGCACAAGAATGACAATCCATGCAAATAGCTCCATCGGCTGTTTTTCCTGTTGCCCTTTGTGGGCTTTGGTTGTTTTTGTGGCTGTTGTCTGCAGAGACAGTGGAACTCAAGGATGAGCGAGTTCTATAAAGAAGGCAAAGAGGGGGAGCTGACTTGTCAACCTCAGGACCTCCCATAGGTTAATGACCCCAAACACAATGCTGTGTGATCAGATTAGATAGAGCACTCTTCCCCCGCCGCACTAATCAGCACAATAAAGAAGCTAAAAGATAGAATTACCATACAGTGTTTTCACAGTCCAACATACATCTCTTATGTAGCTAATTGAATCTTTTTTTTCTCCTGCTTTTTTTTAACT
Source organism: Zenarchopterus dispar (assembly GCA_028564865.1). Taxonomy (NCBI): domain Eukaryota; kingdom Metazoa; phylum Chordata; class Actinopteri; order Beloniformes; family Zenarchopteridae; genus Zenarchopterus; species Zenarchopterus dispar. The sequence continues at coordinate 14,677,387 of JAOWBL010000007.1, read as the reverse complement.
AGTTTGCTATTTTCACATTAAAACTGCAACTTCACATCTTTTCACCAGCTGTATTTAAGCTATAGCATTTATCTTGACAGTATACTCGGCATGATTGCTGACACAACCTAAAAGACAAACATGCAGTGTTCTCTGTCTTTAACTCGGAAGCAGATTGCTTCAGTAAGTTGGTTGAGTTTAGTGCTTTGATCCTTTAAGATTAGGAGTTTTGGTGTTTTACTAGAGGGTCAGTCAAGGTTTAGAGTTGGATGTGGAGGAAGTCAGGGCTTATGTTATCTAGGGGGCCAAACTCTCAAGATAAGATAAAAATGATCATACAGAAACTGAATATTTACAATCCTTTGTCATTGGACACACATACAGGAAGTACAGCTCGGAGGCTTTAACCTTTTGATTTAAAAGATAGCTAATATTCAAGTAAGGAGGCTCATAGAGCCGCAAACATGAAAATGTAGTGGATTTTGGAGATTTGAACCATGCTTATCATCCAATGGATTCTCATGTTTATTTGAATTTCACTTAATTTTATGATTTGATTATGTCCATATATATTTTTAGAAAGTAGTGAACAGTGCAACAATGTTATTTTCCTTTGGAGTATTGTTCAACTAAGTTAATTTTAAACAATCCTTTTTCACTAAAGCTGTTCCAGTTCTAATTTGGAGCTAGCGCCAAACTTAGAACCTGTTTATTTATTTATTTTGACCCCTGGCCTCCAAGAAAGCACTCATTCAGAAGCAGTGAAACTGGTGCTATGCTGGTCCCTAAACCTTACTGAGCTACATGCAAGAACCAGTTGTGTCAGGGGTATGGGACGGGATTACCTTACCAGCCAAAACACTTTAGGCATTTTTAGATTATACCCCATTACTTTCCATGGGCAAAGAACTCGTGTTTAATGTGTGATGGGCAGTATAAATGCAAGGGGTGTGATTGTCTCCCTGATGCCTCAACCTGAGTTGTGGGAAGGGAAGAGGAATCAGGAGGCGTTCTTGGGTGCATCTATGCCACAGTAATAGCAACAGGATTTGTGGAATTAACAAACTGGACTCAAAAGTCAAGTGGTCTATGGAGAAAACCAAGTGTCAGTATTATGTAAAATCAGCAGTGGACTGACATTCATTTTAATATTATCAGCTACTTTTTAAAACTGAGTGTAATAGCAGTGAAGGCATCGTCATTATTAAACAATTTTGACCGTTTTAATCACCTGCTGGCATTTGTGGATGCCAATGACTGAATGGGTGAATTGCTTTAACTGACTCAGGAACCCTATAATGGACAACCAGAGCTTGTGTTCTGGTTGTCCATTTCCACTTTCGTGCATGGGTTGTTTTAAATTAAAGAATAAATCATTTCAAAAACTGGGTGAACTAGAGCTGCTGAACAGGTATTAAATGACACCTGAAGGTGTTTTCATGTGACACCTCCAAACTTCCCAACAAAAAAGGAGGTATATAGTCCCCTCGTTCTGTCAACAGCACTTAAGCATCCATTGCCAACTGGCATGGATATCAGATGTCTTATTGCTCTGCAGTTAAGAGCCACATTCAAGGGAGGGCTGCTGAAAGTGGTAAAGAGGGAATAAAAAGACTAGCTGATAGGAGGGTCATTTATGACTTTCTTGAAAGAACTATGTCTTGAGCGCCACCCATTGATTAACACTTCAGTGCTAGGTGGTTGTATTGAAGTTTTGAATGACACATTTCAGGTCTAACTGGGAGTAACTCAACTATAATTGTTGCTGGGGTGATCTGAGGCTAACCTTCAACAAGACCAGTGAGGCCAGTGGGTCGTTTTATGTTCTACACAGTGCTTTAAAATGCATTAGTTACCTTCTCTCACTCACACACACACTGTGTGTAATGTATAAATGTACCTTTATGTACAGTAGTTCGCTGCTCTTTATAGAGTCACACACCTCTGAGCATATCTGAGGCAATGTTGGCGTTCAATAGTTTTGGCCAAACAGATTTTACAGGTGATTTAAACTTCTTCATCTAACCTCTGCTGTATCCTGATATGCAGCTTCTCATTGGATCGATGTGGACCACAACAAATTTGTTTGGTTCACTTGGTAGCGTTGCATTTTATGTTATGTATTTTTGTCTTCTAACTCATCTTCATCATGTCATGACAAGTTACTGTTGCTCAACATTTATCATCTCCAATTCACATGAAATATGGTTCAGTTGCTCTGTTGTCAGATATATAAAGGTATTCAACAAAAGGAAGCTCAGGAGTGCAAGCTGCAGCATTGCATATAAGCACATACACTATCATATTTCTGTAGTGTAATTACTGAATATCACAAATAACAAAGAAAATAAAAACACCCCCTACACAAAGGGCCTGTGTGTGTATTCTACTTGTGTAGTTGCTATGTGGAAGCATGAGTTATATTTTAGAGCGAGAGACTAAGGATTAAACTATTGATCTTTGACTTGAATGATGACACAGGCACAGGTTTCATACACTTGTGCATAAAACTGGTTAGTGCTCTGGGTATACTTTGTTTATTTCTTCAGTGTCTCCTTCAAATTAAGAAACGTCACTAATTTCTGTCCGTAACTGCCATGTAAATGAGTCTTGGCAATGTTTAAAAATTATAAAGAAGACAGGGTGTCATTAAGACTTTGCTACTTCAGTCCTGTTTGGTAACTGTTGCAAAGCATAAAAAAGATTATTAATATTAAAATGGGGCTTGCATAAACTTAATGTTTTTCTGCTTATCATTTGGCATTTTTATTTCTTTGTTAATGCTGGACCATATTTTCACATGTTGGAATCCTGCGGTCTTTGAAGCATGCCTTGAACAGCAACAGAAGTAGAGAAAGATATGCAGTTTATTGCTAAAGTAAAGGCTTTGTGCAAAGCAACAGCACTTTACTTTTTAGATATCACAGACTTGGAATATACTCAATCTTACAAACAAATAATAAAGAAAGAAAACCTGGCATTTCACAAGCTAGTAAGAATGCTTTTAAGCAGACTCATCAAAGACAGCTAGTAAAAGTTTGAGGAAGTCCTTCAGTTAGCCATGGAAAGAGGTGATGAATCGGTGTATTGGGTAAATAGAAGCTTTGTCACCATGCCCAACATCAATCACACAGACAACAGCAGAGATGTGAATTTATACACAGCAACAGAGAGGCACAGGATCTGCCACATTTTAGTAGCCGTTGCTGCTGGTTCATTGTTGGTGTGAAAATGGTTGTGATTTGAAATGTAAATGGTATCTTTCTCTGACGGATGTTATTGTGAAGTGTTTCTGTTGATAGAATCATAGGTGCCTGCCTCAAGTCTCCGCATAAAATTGTAATAGGCTCTAAAATATTCACCATTCTCTTTGTAAAGGTCACTCTTAAGAGGAAAATGTCAATATTTCTATTTAGAAACATTCATCCCTGTAACCGTATCATTTGCAAAAACTATTCTTCCTACACACATTTTCCCAATTGCTTCATGCATCACTTTACTCCACCCTTTTATATAATCTAAAATTTAAACAGAAGTATAGTCACTTGCAAGCACAATTATTTACTCTGTTCCTTGACTATGTTGCATCTTTTCATTTATAACACAGATGCTCAGCTTTTGTTTTCATCCTGTACACTGCTCCAGCTATGTTTTTACGTCACTCTCGAATTGTTTTGAATCTAATAGCATTTCCTCTCTATTTTTTTTTCACTTTAACGTTCCCCTCTGTGATCATAAATATTTTACTATCATTATCAGAACAATTTTTCTCATTTATGTTATCACCTGAGTCCATTCCACTCGAGGCCTTGCATCTCAGTTGATAAAAATGCCCCCTTGAATTATATTATGTTCTGTTTTATTGTTAGACTACTCTGTTTTAGAGCTGGAATTTCTTTGCGTGGGTTTGCAAAAGTAAAGCCAAAATTCTGCCACATCCTTTGAAGCACAGTGTTCAGTGCAGCAGCAGCAGCTGCCCTCAGCTCTCTCAGGGTAGAGAAAGCCCAAAGGAGGCTCCATTTAACCCCTTAGGATTAGTGCTCATGCCTACTTTAGCTCTTGTAAAAGGGAAAACGTCTGAGTGCATTGAGTCAACAGGGACTCAGGCTTGCTCTACTGACTTCCCACATAAAAATGGACAATGAAAAGAAAAAAAAAAGAGAAGCTTCAGCTTTGACTTGAATAGGGCTAGATGCTTGCCCAGCCTGCTTTTACTGTTTGCCCTTCCTCAGCCTTCACAGTATATTACCAAGCCAGAAATATGCAGCTGTAATCTCAACAGTACATTCAAAGTGAGCGTGCTGAGCTTTGCCTTGAATATTTTGTCTGCATCAGTTATTCCACCCAACAAGAAAGAAAGATTATCACAGTTATGTGTCTTTCTTCTTTTCCATACTGGCATCAGCATGCCATTTTTAGAGTGAATACATTATGCTTGTACTTGTTCAACATTGTCTTTGGCCGGTATTTGCCCTGATCCTTCTTTAATCTTGTGTATATCAACCTCGTTGTGATTCTTTCTGCCTTATAATTTGTCTCTACTGTATCAGAGGATGTAATTGTTCCACTTCTGAGTCTGACTCTCTTGCTGGTGGAGGCTGATGAGGAGGAATGTCGAGACAGTCCAGTGCAGTGTCAGGGGGCGTGGCCTCTCTCACAAGGGTCCCTGGCAAAGTCCGAGCTCTGTCTATTGACTTAAGCCCTCCGCTGACATTCCCTTGTGTTTGTCTAGGCTTTCATCACAGTGCTGTTCAAGCAAGCGCCAGCAACTGAAAACACATTCTTTCATTGACTCACAGGAAGGCACACATGGGTGCATGAACATACACACACAGACACACATAAACACTCATTAACAGTGACATAACAACACACGGACAGACTTTGATTTCATTTCATAGCAACTGGTGAT
>JAOWBL010000007.1:14642063-14656667 GCA_028564865.1 Zenarchopterus dispar | reverse complement strand
TCTTTGTTTTGCTTTATCACTTGAAATAAAGATTGCTATGGTGAGTGTATGTTCAGAATCAGCAATAAAGAGAAAAACAGGAGAACCGTTTACCGTCTTTATTTGAGTAGTTGTACAAAGTTAAGCGAGTGAACAGCAAGACTATTTAGTAAGCAATAGAAACATTTAGAAATATACAGAATTTATTTTCTAGATGGATATTATTGCAACATGTGTGTTGATTATTTAGTTTCATATGGATGATTGTTTTTCCATTCTTCTTCAGGCATATAATCGGTATCCTTTCCGATGACAGAATTTTTTGATTTTGTCTTTATACAGCACAACAATGGATTTGAAATAAAACAAACAAGATGTAATCAAATTTTGGACGTTCAGCTGTAATTTACGAGTTTTCAAACTGGCTACTTTAAACACTGTTAAAACCATGGTTTAAATAAAGGTTTGTGATTCAATCTTGTGATATTTTGACCACAAAATTAGATGTTTCACTAAAACCTCGGAAAACCGTGTCAGCTTTTGGCAAAAAGCCATAAAACGACTCCTTTGAGTCATTCATCTATAACAATTGAAGTTAACAATTAAATGAGAATTACATAATTTTGCAGAAAAAGACTTAAAATTAATGAGAAAGTATGTCATACCTTGGCATAATAACTGTACCAACAATCTAATTCTTAATTGTCACATCCTTCAAGTGTATATATTTGAGTAGCATCATAATGAGAGTAAATAGCTGATTGTACTTTACATCAACAGATAGGACTAGCAGGTATCAATACTTGCTAGTATTCATACTTGCTGGAGTTGAGTAAGCTAAATGTCAAACTTCATTTTGACATTTCAAATTATATACAAGCACCAGTTATTAAGTTACAGTACAGTCACCCTCTTTGCTTCTTTATTATTTAGTATTTGAACAAATAAATAGTTTCAGCTACATAGGGTAAAATGTTTCCTTTTCGTTGTATATTCTTAAATTGGTCGATCTCTCCTAATTTTGTCCATTAAATGTGCTACATTCTTAAACAAGTGGTAGAAGTGTAGAGATTTTCACTGTTGGCGATAAAATGCCATTTATCAGAACAAAGAGAATTTTAAAGTTGATGCTCAATAAGCAGAAACAGGAATCAAGGCAGACTGAGCGTCGTTCTTGGCAGAAGAGTTTCTGTGACATAAACTTCTATCTCTATGGTGCACTTCGCACATGACCTCAACTCTTAACACCGCTGTGATCAAATAGACATTGGTGGGAATGGATTCTCTTTAAGTGCCTGTTAAGTGCATTTTGCTAAGGAAGTAAGAGAAGTTAAAATATAGTTAGTGTTAAAAGAGACAATGCACTCTTCCCTAATTCAATGTTCTGCACTTAAGCTATATGGACTCTATCAGTCTATATACCTTCACCCATCTTTGAAGGGCAAGACCCTCATTTCCAGACTTTTCTTTCTAAACAAAAAGAAAGTAATGGAATGTAAGGAGAAAGTTTATTTGGAAACCACACTAATTTCCAATGTAATGCTAAACTGGCTTCTTCTTTCTTTTTCTGGAGAATATCAGCCACGTTACGTTGGATGTAGCACGGGGACTGTACACTGAATGCTAACATTCTTTCATCACTAGATAATTGTGTTTCAAATTAGATAGTGTCTTCTTCTTCTTTTTTATTTTATTGTATGTACCCACTTTTTCCTATTTAAGATCATGGCAGACTATCCCAGCTCTCTTTGTGCAAAAGTCAGGGCTACACCCTGGACGAATGGCCAGTCCTTCGCAGAGCCACATTTAGACAATCAACCACACACACTCACACCTATTCTTATGTAATTCAGAACCACCTTTCAGCTTAACACATGTTTTTGGAGTGTTGGAGGAAACCAAAAAAAAAAATATATATATATATGCCTGGGGAAAACAAGCACGGGGAGAACATCCAAACTTCACAGAAACTAGGAACCTTCTAGCTGTGAGCAAGAAGAAGAAGTGCTCACATTCAACCCATCACACTTCCTCTTCTTATTTCAACTTCTAAAAATTCACCTGCAGTTCATCCACTTTCCTCAACCGCAACATCCTGTTCGGCTACATTCTTAAAGTAAAATGTGTCTGAAATATAATAGAACAAATGAATAATTTAATGTTATTGTTCTGAGTCTGTATTTGTGGTCTCTTCACGGAGAAACCATAGTCTGTTGTTGTGCCAACCACAATGCATTTGTGATTAAAATAGTAGGAATGCATGGGGGAAAAAAAGTCTAGTGAGCCTTGCTCTTCCAGTTCACCCTGTATCATATCTCAAAAACCCATCCAGTTAATCTTTCTCCTGCATGCTCATATGATCTGTCTCTACCATTCAAAACTACTTTAAAGTAACATTTCAATCATTATGAAGTCTTATCTGTTCTAACTTTGGTGGCATTGACTTTGCTTTGGTGTCAACTTCAGAAGAAGTATAAACTCCGTTCTCCGTGGCCCACCTGCAGCTTCATTTTCTTGTAATTTCTCCAAGCTTCCATTGTCGAATTGGGGGTTGAGCAGATGTAGCTAGATGTATATTTATGAGGGGGATGTGTATTTCCGGAAGAAGCAGTTTTGTGAAAGGTGACCTTGTTAGACAAAAGGAGGGCTCGGAAGCCAAGTGATGAAAGAGAACGGGATCATCCTGGGCTCATTAATGTGGATTTGAAGGTCAGGTAATTATAACAATAGATGTGTGGGCTGGCTTTGGCATCTGGTTTTGTTGTTTTGTTATGATGGTGACAAGCCTGCGGGGAAAAGGGATTAATCACTGTAACACCAGCTTGTTGTCGCGTTGATTCATTCAGACACGATAACACCGGTGCTGTGCTCTTGAAGGAAAGTGCCTAAATAAGATAATTTTGTCTATAAGAGCTATAAGATGTATATGACATATATTGTTAAAACTTGAATAGACTTATAATAAGCCTAATAAACAAGCACATGGTCCCCTGATGTTGTGAGGAGTTGCTGCTCCAAACATCTTAATAGCTGAGGTCTGTATGTTAACATGAATTATACGTTCAAATGAAATATATGTAGCAGCAAAGGTTAACAGGATATTGCATAGCCGCAGTTGTTGATTTTTGAGCCATATAAGTTTTAAAACCTTGAATAAAAAATATAACTTGGCAGCCAGAAATTAAACACTTTAAATTGTTCTATGAAAATAATTATTTGTGCTAAATTTCAGTGTAGACCCAAGAAAATTAGTTCAATGTTACCTGTGTCAAATCATTTCAGCATAAAACCCAATTGGCAAACAACATCACCAACAAGGCCCTCCTAAACATTCACAAAGCAGAACATCCCTGTAACTGGGTTTAATCGGATGTCGAGAGTAGAACACCTTTATTAGATTACCTTTAGTATAATTAATTTACTGCAACTCCTGTTTGGCAGCTCATTTTTTTTCTCTGTCTTAAATCACAAGCACAAGTTACAAAGTTATGCAAACAAGCAGTACAACAAAACTGAGGTAATATTTTATATGAGCCTCAATATTTCGTCTCACAGACGGATACACACACACACACACACACACACACACTGTAAATTCGAAAATAAATAGTCAGACACCAAAATGTGACATCCAAATCAGTTACATGTTAATCTGGTAAAATTTTCATTTTGATTTATTTATTTATTTTGGAGAAAATGAGCTTAATTTCATTTTGAACTGTAGATATTCAAGCCAAACATAACACTTCATGTCAACTATTTTTTTCTGAATTTGCTAAATTCATTAAATGCAAAATGACCTTTTTTTTGCATTAGAATTTAGACTTTTTAGTTTGTCAGTTTTACTCAGTTATTTTACATTCTTCATCACAGTTTTCATTGCACTCTTAGTCCCTTCCTTTGTAACTTTGTAAATTAAGTCATGTAAATGGCGTGTAGGTAATTTTTTTTCTCCCAAATACCACTTTTTACCCTTTCACAAAGTGGCTTTTCAGGCGTTTCGGTAATCTAGTGTATTGCAGAAGTGTAATGGAAACGCTTTTTGAGCATTTGAGGGTCTCTGGCAGGGCTGGATGTGATGTAACCCATCAATATAAAGTTATCAAAATCTAGTTTCTCACTGTTTTTGGTGTCATTAATACGATAGTCATGCTATAAAACTACCTAATAATTATACATTACTTTATTACACAAGGGCTTTGTCTTTGAATAATCAGTTGTGTGATCATCCGTTGGCTTCATCATCTGACTATTTTCTCAACAGCGGTAGTGGCAATCGCAATAATTTGTCAAAGACTGAAAATGTTCTTGTCTATTGTCTTCAAAGATGAGATTCTCTTTTCCATTGTTTTGAAGAGAACTTTTGCAGGACGAGATATGGAAAGAGAACTAGGAGAGTAACACTCTTCAATGGAAGCACCAACCCCCACAGCTCTATATTTACCAAAATTTCAGAGTTTCACTTCTCATTTCTGAAAAAGTGGAATAGAAGCACTAGAAGCATTAGAAGCTTTAAAAGCAAAACAAGTAATGAGTATTAGAAGTTGAGGCTTAGAGATAGCGTACATTTTTAATGTTCCACAAATAGGAAATGTTACCTGTAACTCCTGTAAGTTTCATTCGTAATTGCTGGCTAATTTAGGCTTTATTTATGTTTTGAAATTTCAGCAGGTCCAAACAGAAAAACTGCCTCTGTCATGAAAGATTAGGATGGACTGAGTTCAGCACAGATTTCCAGATATGTGGTGGATTGCTCTTGATATCAAGTGTTAAGTGGAATACTTACACTGGTGCTAGAGTGTGTGTGCAAGAACACGCCTATGTGCGTGTGAATACGTGGGGGCACACAGGCTGTGCTTGTTAAGACAGCCCTTGGAGTGGAAAAGTGAGTGTGTGCGTTTTGGGGTGCAGCACATTACCCGAGTCCTTTACACCACCGACTTTCCGAACTTCAATGTTCAGATCTGTCGTGTTACACATGGGAATGCTATGAAGAGGGAAATCTAAAGACCATCTGTCAACCGAATTTACAAATGTTCAACTTCTTTTTTTCATTATTTAATGTCTTTTCTTTTTTAGCCCATAAGATGCAAATTTGAGCATGTCAAACTGGCTGCAAATAGGATTTCTAATTAAAGCAGAATAATTGAAGAAAAGACGTGGTGCTTGGTAACAAAGAGCAGCTATCTTGACCTAGTTTGTGCTTTTCTGGGACAGTTTGTGTGAGGAGCATTTGCTACATCAACATTTCCTCCATGTAGACAGGTAAGATACATTTCAAAAGTCACAGTGAGAGTGACATATGAAGCAGCAGGGAGGGTAGAACCATGATTGTTTTTGTTGTTTTTAATTTAGTATATTTCTCTTGCTAAAATGGCCTTTAATGCCATTTAATAAAAAAACTATAACTTTCAAACTTTTTTTTTCTTTTCCTATTGCCAGTAGTAGACTGCTTCCATTCAGTTCTTTTAGGACTCATTACCTCTGAGGGGACAGCCTCTTAAATTCAGTTCAATTAAGTTCAGTTCAGTTCAGTTCAGTTCAGTTCAGTGAAATAAGATTTTAATCTCTTATGGGAAATTAGGTAGGTAAGGTAGATATTTTAATTTGGCTTAAACTCATTCTGATCTAAAGTTACCTCACATTCACTCTGATCAGTTCTGTCCATCCTTTCTTGTTTCATATGTTGATACCAAAATATCTGAAAAAACTGCTGCTGGACCTCAAACAAGTTTGCAGAACCACAGATTGCTGGGTTGCCTGGTAGCCTAAACAAAACAGAATCATTAGCTTTTAGAAAACAAAACAAAGAATATTCACACACATTTAATTTAGTATTTACTACTGAGTCACTATGCATCCCAACCAGCTTCACCTAATCTGTCATGTGATCCCTGGAGAAGATAAAAAAACAAAAACAAACAAACAAAAAACAGACATGCCTTATTGATGCAAGCAACATGAAGTCAAAACAGAAAGCACTGCACACTTTGTTTTCCTTAATATCAGCTGTTATCCAGCCGAGTTCTGCATTTAATGACAATGAAACTTCTTTGAAGGCCAGGCAGAAAGCCATTGTAAGACCAATCCTCAACAAAGAGTACTTCCTTGAAGACCATGCGTGGTCACGTGATCAAGCTTATGTTGGCTTAGTGTGGATGGAGATCCTTTCCGTGATATAGTTGAAACTTTAATATAGAGGCGGACAGTGATACAAACATAGATTAAATCAGTGACTTTTTATTTCTGTCTCAACAGTTAAAACTGTACTCTGAGTCACAATTCTTGTGAAAGATATGTAAGATTTTGCTGCAACCACTGAAGGACCTTAAGAAACTTCCTTAACAAGTGCAGTCTGCTCTGTCCTCTTTTTCAGCCCTGAGTGCAGCACCCTGATTGGAGGTTTGCCAGCGCACCTGTGTGTTGTGTTCCCATCGGTGCCATTCGGTGCTGAAGCTGATTAATATCTGTGACCACTGCATAGTCATTTGACGGGGGACTGAATGGCGATTGCTTCATCGGCATTTCCCATTTTACTCAAACGCCAGATGTTAGTCAGTGCTGCCGTGTCTTTTGACCAAGTGTGAAACAGGTTTAACATTTTAGTGGCAGTTGTAGTTGCTTTGAAAAATTGCACTGGGATTTTTTTTGACTCAGCAACAGAGCAGGAAACCTGCACCATAAAACTTTTTCATTAGTTTCTGTGCACTACCTTTTATCCCGAGTCACAGCAGAGTACACGTTTAATCTCTGAGCTTAGTGAGAAGCATGCAAGCAGCTACTGAGGATAAGGAGAGTGTGCATTTTCTGAAGCATATTGAAAAGGTTCAGTTAAGTGGTGGAGAGCAGAACCTAGACAGTGGATCTATTTACTGCCTTGAGGTTTTGTGGTTATGCACCAGCACTCTCTTTTAACTGCACAATCTGACTCTGCTGATGACATCAAACATGCAGCCTAGATTCACGTAGGCATAACCCCACCAACCAGAACTCGCACATTGATGTGAGTGTAAGTCATGTTTATGACGGCTCTGGAAAAAATTCTTGATATCATCAAATGAAAGTGCAGTTAACACATTTATTTTTCCCTGCGTTTTTATCCGTGCAGGCTTCTTGATGGAGTGCCACGATTCATAAGCTGCATCTGTCACATTATTTGGTTAGAGAACTATTATCAGTGTTTTCTTGTTGTGAACACTCACAACAGTGATGTCACACCATTTTCTTTGAGTTAAATGAGGTTGCTGTGGCAGTTAAGTCAAGTTTAAAGGGCCAGCATAATGTCAGGCAGGAAGTGGGTGTTTCTGTCGTGGCAGTGATGCCTCGTGTTTGATGGGCTAGCCTAATCGTGTGGACTAGCTACTCCTAATGACCTACTCTTTCCAGACAATCTGGGGAGCCCTTCCACTGAGATTTATGAGCCACGTTGTGGTTACTTCAAGGATAGCCCTCCAGACTCACTCCCAGTTATAGCCTACTCCTTTGGCTTCACACTTCCTTCTCATTAACTGGGTCATTGTAAACCTTCAAGGCTTACCTTTATTGCCGCAAGAAATATTCAAGTCCAAAATGAAGCTCACTGCTGAATTTTATCTCATGTGACTGGATCCTTTCAGCTGTTGCAGAGTTGAAGATGTGGTTTCTGCTGTCCTCAAAAAAAAAAAAAAGATGAAATTCCCTCAAGAGCAGACTCTGTGAGATGCTAAACAGTGAATAGTGAAGTCAGACACCCATTAACCATCTATCCAAAGAGACAACTCCACATGTAAACTCTGAGCCACTGTAAAAGAAACCAATAATGCTCTTCTAATAATGCTAATTGTTCACTCTAGCTGTGCTTCCCTAAAGCCATAAATGTGATGATCCAACACAAGATGCTCAGACTCAGCCCAAGGCAGACAAAAGCAGCAACGAAAACTCATTTATAATTAATAAACACACAATGAAATATTGATCATGAGATACACATGGCCAAATAGGAATTTCTGTTTTTATTTTCAACCAGATATTTCTTATTTGTTTTATTCATTTTTTTGATTTTATGTCAGCTCGGTAAAGTGGGTATGTGAGTTCATGGACTGTGTGGCTTACTCATAAGAAGCAGCAGTTATTTCTTTTTCTTTCTTTTATGTAAACAACGAACAAACAGACAATGTGTTTCATGACATTTTGCCCTTTTAAGGAGAAGATGAAGAAAGAAGAGAAATGAAAAGGCTTCAATCCGCATGTCTGCTTCCCCTCTTTCTCCATTTATAAAACCCACAATGAAGATGAGAGCACTCTTCGTCTCTTAGTAGGTTATTGCCGTAATCTCACCAAGTCACACACAGTTAAAGGCAGCCTTTTCATTACTACTACTAGCCTGCCTTGCACACATATATATGCAGGAGAGTTTTGTCTGACTGATTAGCAACCACATCTCCAATCTCTGATTAGGTGCAGAGTAAATGAAGCGCCCCCCTCGGGCATGCATTTCCATAATGTCAGGTAATTAAACCCCAGTGTTTTAATAGCTCAGGAATAGGAAGACTCCCCGGGAGACTAGACAATGATGATGGACTATGCTGAAAACTAATACAGTGTTCACTTGCTTTTAACTGATAGTGAAACTGTTCAGTTGTACTGAGAAATACTAAGTGACATAAAACAAAGGTAGTGGCAGAAATGCAACATAATATTTGTGACATTCAGAGTGCAGATTTGTGTGAAAACAAGAGTTGTTGTGTATTTCGTTTCAGTCTTAGATCAAGCATTTTATATCCAAAGATACCACAGGTCGTAATACTTGTTCATTCCCTTCATGTTTCTTCAGAAGTGATACAACAAATACTGGTTCTAGCAACCCTTTTGTGATTCTTCACATACATCCATTTTTTTCTACCTACCTGGAAGGAAAAGGTGATATAAGGTTCAAATTTGCAATTTATGATGTTAGATGTCACTGCATCTCACACAGAAAACCCTTAATAAATGTATAAGTTAGATGCAATGGTGTTTTAGATTGCATGTTTTTTTCTTAAAATCAGCTTTACAGATTGTAATAAAGCCTCACAGCTTTCACTACCCCTGTCTATGCTTTTAAGATATGAACAGAACATTGGCTAACCCAGTTATAAAAGGAAGTGGTGCACATTTGAGTTATGTGCTCTGTGTTGATAGCTGACAGACTCCAGAGTTAAACAAAAGGCTGCTGGAGCACGAGTGTCTTTTTTCATCACAGAAAAACCTAGAGAGGTGCTATTGTAAACATGACAGTGGATTGTCAGTACATCTCTGGTTGGGGGGGTTTGTTTTTTGTTTTGTGTATGTTGTACTCACTGTATGTACGCACAAAGACACACAGATGCACAACAAAGGCCCTTTGATGAAACAAATCTGCAGTAGGAGAGTTTTCTTTGTCGAGCCCACTCATGAGAACAATGCAAAGCCTTAATGGTTCCGCCGAAACATGTGGAAGCTGAGTGAACTCCAGAAGTCACTTCCAGCTTGTAATCAGACAAAAAACTAATGATAACAGCCACTGGGCTCGGCTGTGATTGGATTGCTCTCACTGATAACCCATGTTCATTATCTGTTACTTGTGCACAAATAATGTTTTTGAAAAATAATAGTTGCTTAATGGGATCATGTTCACTTCTAATGATAACCAATTCTGCTGCTCAAACCGAAGATCATTAACAGCATGTTGCAGTGTATGATTTTTGTTTTCGATGCCTTCTGCCTGAACTTTGCTTCAATCAGCTGCTTACTTTAAGTATCACACAAGCTAACAAATGTACTTTAAATACCCCCTCATCTTTCTTCTCTCAAACGCAATTGCTGTCTTGAACCGATAAAACAAAATGGAAATTGATTATTTTTTAACGATACGCTCTCAACTTTGGAATTAGACTGAACTCCGCAAACTATGGGTCATTCATAAACACCACAAAATCTGTCAAATTTAAATATTCTCTATAATATTTTAAACTTTAAACTTGTGAACAATTCTGCATTAGTGCTGTGAAAATCTTCTTATCTACAGTAAGCCAGGTGTGGGAGAACTGATCCTAGTTTTTAAAGATCTAAACAGACCCTCTCAGCTCAGGTGTAAAGATTTACGTCACATTTGAGTTTAGAAAGCCCACAAAACCACAACAAAGACTGGTTGTAGTAGTTGTCTCCAACAACAGGTGTTTTTAATGAGTTACCCGTTTTATGAGTCTGTTGAAGACTCGTCTTCTCTCCTCATTACCTAACATTCCTCACCTGTTTTTACTTTTCCTCTGTATCCTTTCATTTAAATTGATTTGAATAGATTTGGCATGTTTTGAGTTTATCTAGTTTTTTTTTTTTTTTACTATACTGAAGCATGGGTGGTTTTCTTGACTTGTAAGCCATTTTGGATATAAGCATTTGCTAAATCGCTGAAGGTAAACATATCTTACTTGTGTTGTAGACTGAAAGTGTCCCAGAATATATGAACCTATTGATGATGAAAAAAAAAACTAACTGATGTTCATGTTACCTACCTTCAGATTTCTAGTGCTAATAAGACAGTATCAAAACTAAGTGTGGATGTATTGTGTTGCTGAACACAGGCACTAAAAGGTGTTATTATAGATTTAACTAAGAAAGTAGCATGGTGTGCAATCTTTCAACATGGTCTATTTTAGTCTCTTTTGACCTTTCTTAAATCAATCTTACATTTGCACTTTTGTTTTCTTTTTGACTGCTGAAAAGCATAGATCATATTTTGTGAGTAAATCCATTCTTAATCTTCCTGTTGGAGACATATACTGTGAAAATCTTCTGTAATACATATAATAAATCATACAATGGATAGATTATCATCACAAGCTTGAAGTGTCGAATGTATTATTATTTCAAAGACAAAGCTCTTCAAACTCAGTAAATATTCCAAATTCAAATGGTGTATCTGTCATTTTGAACAATCTGCACTTGCATATTAATACTGACTGTCTTTTTTTCCTGTCTTTTTCAGCAAACTCCAGTCTTCTTGGAGGAGGAGGAGGTAAGATAATAACTGTTCTTTTCTTTATTTTTTCACAGTGTTTGTGTTCAGATCAGATCGCTCATGTACTATAGGTCTTTCTACATTTCCTTCTTGGCCTCATCGCTGACTCTTGTGTCTAATTTGTCTCAGGTGTCTGTGGTTAATGTGACTTAATGTTAGACTGAAACATTACAGTGTATTTCCAAGCAGCCTTGCCCTGTGCCACACTGAGAAGTGGTCATTACTTTAGCAGCCTGCCGAAAGGCATTATCATCAATGGAAAAAATCTGAGGCAGTCGACTGTGGTGTGGGATTAATGAGGAGGGAACTCCAGGACTGCCCAGTCCTTCTGTCCCTCTCCTCTGGCATTAGATGTTTGCAGTGACATGATTGAAATAATTATTCTTCACCACGAGAAGATGAGCCCGGAGTAAAATCAACGCAGTTACATGTGGAATGTTAATTTTTAGCGGTTCAATCATATGTGGCAGTAGTGTGATGAAGAAATAAGGCCACTGCTTCAGTCCATCTGTGTTTGCTGTCACTTTTAATATGTTAACTAACAGTATTCCCTTGTAGCCCTCGGTACGATCCCAGGCAGGATAAGAGCTTAGTGCATGTGATATAGTGATCAAAATGTTTTTGGGTGGAAAATAAAGGATCTTTATCAACTTATTTTAGTTCAATTTAAGCATTTTACACTATACTTTTACATTTTAAGCACATTTATTTCCTGCTTAGCTGCTGTGTGTGCATATGAAGGCAATTGGTTTTGCCACATTTGTAGACATTTTATATCATACATTTTATGCATAAAGTGTACTGGTTCAAAACAATATTTAAGACCGAGCTAGTGTAACTAGTCTAAAAAAGAAAAAAATAAATTACAAGATGACACCTTTTTTTTCTTATATATTTGACAAATGTGAGTCACTACATGCAAAGGATGGGTATGAAGCTTCAAAGCCTCAGCCATTTTAGTGCTCAACGCACATTAGCGTGTTCACGAAGCTGCTCGGATCTAATCATGAATCTTGGAATAGACCTTATCTTGTCTGCTGCATGATCAAAACTGCAAGCTTGCAGTGTGGATTCGCAATCCATCAGTGGAGAGACCATCAGCGTGTAACGATTCTGAGAATATCTGTGATTGAGAGCAGAGGTCACAAATGTACATCTCCATTTCTAAGCAGGTCCTGAAAAGCAGAGTGTACCATCTTTAGGTTGGTGTTTGTCTCTGATGTGGCCGACTATCAGTATCGATTTACCACGTACAGAGAAACACAAGAAGTTATTTTCTTTTCTATTATATTCTCATTGTTGCTACATTAGGGCAAATCACCTTTTTGCAGTTCTTCAAATCTCAGCCTTGTTGACTGATCCAGTTTCTTCTCCAACTAAAAATAGGCATTTGGGGTATTGCTGATTGTTCTTTTTATGTCAGCAGAAACAGAAATGATGTTGATTTTGTGGCTGTCAGCGTTGGAACATGAGATTTTTTTTGTCAATTAGTGTTAGCTATGGCAAAACAAAAACAAACAAACAAACGAAAAGCATTTCAGTTGATTATAATCTGCCATAAGTAAATGATTGTATCTGTTAATAATACTTGCATTCCTTTTTTTAACCAAAGCCTCTTTTCTTTCTCTCCTCATTCTATTTATTCATCCAGAAATGCTATTTTTGCCAATTTAGTTCCACAAACCACAAGGTCATTTTACTCACTCAAGTCTCACATTTCTTGTGTCAGTCGTGAGTACAGCAAGTCAAGTTGCAAGTATGCTTTTCTTTAACCTCTTAAGATCTGACGTACACATATGTGTATGTCAAACATTTTCTTCTGTCATAACACTTATTTTCTTAATTGGGGCCCAAAGTGACAAGAAAAAAATTGCACCAGGTCTTAGGAGGTTAAATATAATTTCTTACCTGTAATTCTATGAAGTGTGCTTTAATTTTAGTCATAGTAAAAAAAAAGGTGATTAGAACTTATGAGAAATTGAAGTTAAAGTGAGTTGAAAATGTTCAGCCCAACATGTGTTTTTTATCTGCGTGCGGCCAAGAGGGGTTTGTCTTCATCACTCAAAGGTGGCTTCTAAACAGTTTTGTGTGTTTCCCACCCTCTCTACCTGTATCTGTGGCTTGGCATGTGAAGACCTCCTGCCTTGGTCGTGGTGAGGATCGATGTGAAGAGGAGATGTGCTCTCCTACAGGGCTGTCCTTATCTCCCAGCTGTCTTCTCGGGGCTCTGCAGAGGGCAGGCTTCACAACAGGATGATCCATCATGCTGGCCTCACGCACCTGAGCTGTGCTTATTTTTTCATGGCTCTGGAGGTGGGCTTCCGCCAGCAAGTGAAATATGGATAAGGTCTTTACCTTATGCAAGTTAGTTCAGTGTGCACAGGCTCTTATGAGTTGAGAGCTTCTGGTTTTACTTAAATCTTTTTAGATTTTTTTTCTCTCTTTTAGAGTCACCTGTATTTATTTGCATGTTGTAGAGAAAGGTGTACCCTCTCTTTATATCCTCCAATAATTATGTGGTCTCAACAAAGCAGCAAATGTGTTATTGCAGTTGAATTTTGTTGACTTCCTGCTAGAATAAAAAATGAAGCCAATGGTAGATAAATACAGTCTTTAATGAGATTTGTTTTTTCTCTGCCCAAAAGAAAAAAAATTCATTATTACATTTCTTACTTAGTAAACCTCAAGAAAACATTTAGCTCTGATGTTCTATTAAATCCTTAGAAATCACTGATGGGAATTCTTCCTGGGCTGCACACCCTCACTATTATATACACAATGGGGTCAACCAAAATAGTGCTGCTATCTTTTTTAGACATGTTGGTCTCAGTGGTATTCCAAACATACATAGAGGAAAATAATAATGATCTCTGATAATAGCAGCCTAAATGAGGCCTCTGTGAATAGAGGATAATTATGGATGCTACCAGGTTGCTTATGTGATGTGTGTCACAGCTCGGCTGGGTGCTGGCACAGTCCCAGAAGAATGGACCTAATGTAAACATCAGTTGTTTATCCTGCCTTTCCTTGTATTTGTCTCTTTCTCTCACACACAAACACAAGCATTCAAGCACACACTGAGCCATGTAATGACACCATGAAGCCCTGTGTAGTCAGAGAGACGGAGCTCTCCTTGCCTTTGATGTCTCCATCCAGGAGCAGAACTGCCTCATTAGCATTCTAACCAGAACCATTGGCCATTTAGCACTAAGCTTTAACTAGACCACCCAAACAAATCATTCTTCCCAGGTTGAGTCTCCTTTTTCTGCTTCAGTCATGCAGAGAGGCACATGCACAGTTGCCCTAGCTTGAGCTAATTTTGCCACAGCTCCTAAAGCTCCATGAACTCACTGCCCCCCCTCCCGCTTTTTTTTTTTTTACATCACTTTTTCAACATTATCTATAGCGCTTTGGATCCGTAGCTTTCCTGAAAGAGTAGTGCAAGTCATAACAAGTGCCAACTCATCCTACCATATTAAAATTGGTTATGTTTATAGTTATTGTAACTGACTGTAATGGCCAATTCTGGGCTTTTCCTGCAACTGAAGATGATTTGAAGCTTCGTGGGTCTCCTAAGAAGACAAGGAGGAAATGCTGGTATAAAGTTT
>JAOWBL010000007.1:14628199-14641963 GCA_028564865.1 Zenarchopterus dispar | reverse complement strand
TTTTCCTGCAACTGAAGATGATTTGAAGCTTCGTGGGTCTCCTAAGAAGACAAGGAGGAAATGCTGGTATAAAGTTTCCCTTAATAATGTCACAAACTAGAAATAATTCATCCTATCTTCTATAGAAGGTTGTAGCTTTGATTTTTTTAGAGAAACTTTGAAAATATGGATTTTGTCAGTCTGTAAAACAGTAATGACAACAACAAACATCATTAGCAATGTATATTAAGCAGAGCGACTGTAGGACTGATTGTCACTGCAACTCGGTGCTCAAGGATCCTTTTAAAGAATGTATACAGTTTCAGACGTGTTTGGATAATCCTTTATCAAGATTCCTAAGTGCTCCACAGTGCTTATCTCTTTCTCCATTTGTTATGCAAAGAGCTCTGTTTTCTTTTCCTGTCAGCCACAGGTGAACCATTATCCTCTGTCTGGGTCTTGCTCGAGGCTTGTTTATTGAGTAGATTGAAGGGGACCAGAGCACGGTGCTTTGCACAGGGGGAGGGGCGAAGGTCGAGATACAGGATAGTGTTTCGTGACAGCTTTGGTGAGATGGTCTTATGGCCCTTACACAGATCCCAGGATGCCTCCAAGATAACCACTCAAAATAACATTCTCATAAGTCACAGACTGCGCTCTATATTTGACTGATGGTTCTCAGTTCACAGATGGTAGTAACAGCCATTAGCATAACTTATGACAGAGAGAGCGTATTTCCCCATGGAGTAGCCTAAATAATGTAAAATGATAAATTGAATGCAAAGATTCTTCAGTCAGCGGGATACCCATGGGATTTACTTATCCCCTCACATTTAGTGTGGAGTTAGTTGCACTCTGCTCTTTACTCGGCTTTTATTTAAGATGTATTGTTCCATATTCTTTTTATAGTATGTTTGAGGCACCACTGATAGAAATATGTGCCAGTCTTCTTCTTTGGGATTAGCTTGTCTGTTAGAAACTATTTATGAGATAAATAAACAACATTAGCATGTGTTTAATCTCTTTCTATCTGTGTAATTCAAAGAATGAGCATTTATAATTGTACTTACCTCTTACTCACTAAGTAATTCTTAGGATGGGCTGTTCATGCATAATTATTGCGCTTCCTTGCTAGTGCTATTCAAATATAGGCTTGCCCTTTTACATTGGTTTGACTCAGTGACATTCATGTAAAAGTGTGAATTTAGAGAAGGCCTTTTTTATTTGGCTTAATTCACACATGAGCAGCGGTGTCATTTTTTTAGTTGCTCTTACTCTGAAATTATACAACTTTTCTCTACACTTCCCAAATGCAGTGGGCTTTTAAGTGATCATATGCTTCAACATTGCACTGTGCTACCACTCAAGTGATACCTTGTGTTTAACAAATGTGTTGTTTATAAAAAGGCTACACACAAGGAAGCCGCAAGTCTTCTCTACGGGAAGTGGATCTGTGTCTTTCAATCAAACATATGTCCAGTGCTTTAATGATTAGAGATGAAAAGAGGCCGTAATTGTAAACACAGTTGCCAAGGCACCTCCAGTTTCTCATTTAATGGCTAAAAAGAAACATCAATCAATATATTTTGAAAAAAATCATGTTACAAACATTCATCTGTTTCCAGAACCAATTATTCCAGAGATAGCATAAAATAGTGAGCATTCTGCATAAATTGGCAAGATAAGGTCATTTGTTAGACTCAAGTTTTCAGTGCCTTAAAAAATAAAGAGAAAATGATGAAAACAGCTTTTCTAAGCTCTTGTGGCATCCCTGTCTCTTTTCCTGCCACCACAGGGAATGGTCACCATGAGCATAGCTCTTTTCCCTCCCCCCTCCAATCAGCAGTGATGGATGGACTAATTGATGCAGAGTGATTGGGCCATTCATTTTATCCCCCAACAGTGGGTTCCATATTTAGGATTAGTGTTGCATTGTAATGGAAAGGGAGAAAGAAATGGCCAGGGACACAATGAGTCCTGCAGGAAAGGAGGAACAGTGTCAGGAACAGATATTAACAATTTAGAGTGCAAAGACGACATGAAGGAGCCATGAAGCTGTCAAGAGGACTGGATGCAGGACTAGTCAGTAGTGTTGTGCGTAGCTTATGGTACATCAAGGTGTGTTTCACTGAGTTTATGAATACGTCTGAGCAAGAGGGGCATAAACATCTACATGTCCTGGTATCCCTCTCTATGCCTATGAATCATTCATCTCTGTCCCCATGTATAAATCAAGCTGCCGGCCATTGCCTGTGGCGGTCATGCATTTGGTAGTTGATGGCATCACTTGATCTCTGGTACTGTAGTGAGGGTGAGGTAAATGGTCTCACTTTAAACAGTGCAACATTTCCACATATCAAACTGCATGGAGATTTTGCTGTATGACTGCTGTAACAGGTTTTATGTAGAAAAGCAGGACCACACAGAGATATGCTGACATCAAGGGATTTTTTTCAACTGACATTAACACTTGGGTTTTTCTATCAAAGTGACAGTTGTCTGGAAGCCTCTTTAGAATCTGTGCATGTATATGTAGATCTTTCAGAGAGTGTCACTGTAATGCTCGCCATAGTTTTGCACATAATTCTTGATAGCTGAATTTTGCTGTATATGTAAAACTATTATTTTTAACTTAACTCAAATGCATGCATGCACCCTCCCTTACATTGTCTAACCTCCTCTAAAACCCTTTCATTCAGACCAGCATTTCTGGGTCAACTATGAAGATTTTAGACAATGGGATTTATATCCAACTGCAGTGTCAGAACACATTTCTATCTTGCATTTTCTTTATTGTGGCTGATTTTGGTAGATCAGGTACACACTTGACTGCATTGTCTATTTTCTTTTACATGCACGTGTCTTGGGGTATTACCTATAAATGTCCATGTGACTGTGCATTTTCCTGACAGTGTGCATGAGCGTGAACGTGATTGTGCCAGTATTTGCTCGCATGGCGGCATGTCTGCGTGTGTGCGTCTGCATTTTGTGTGTGTGAGACTCTTATTAAGAGATAACTGGATGCTGAGCTGTCTTGTCAGTTGACTCAGTGGTCAGTTTTGGTCCTGCTGCCCCCAGCAATGCACAACAGAGTGATGAGATCTGACAGATGGGGACAGTTCTTAGCAGGGCACCACCCCATCCCATACTGTAGTCTCAACGATCATAGTGTGGCTATTACAAGAACATCTCATGATGGTCCAAGACCAACACATGTGTCAAACACTGCCTGTATCTGTGCATAATCCACTCATATGACAGCCTGTTATTTTGAAAACATTTACTTAACTTGCATGCCTGAGAAATATTTGCAAAGTATGTTATTTTGCAAACATTTACCATATGGCCTAGATTACAACAGATGCAGATAAACATATTGCACACATGTACAGTATTGCTTCATCATCATTAGGCATAGTGCAAAACAAAAGCATAAATTCACAAGTCCTCAGTACCCTAAAACAAGATTTTATACTTTTGCGCAGCAGCTATGCACGTGGGCTACGCATAGTGCCTACGCTGCCTTTGGCATTTATGCTTCATGTTTTTGTTTGTATCGCTCTGTAATTACCAACCGCTAGGGGGCAGTGTAAGTAGATACCTTTTCTTCTGCACCATAGCTTGCAGTGCAGTTGTTTTTTGTTTAGTTATTGCATGTAGCTCAAACATAGCAATAGAGCAAACAAAGTATTTTACTCGATATGGAGCTGATGAATGTTGAGCATGAGTCGTTTTTACAGACATTCCAGCAATCTCTACCCAACTTGAAAATGAGAAAGAATGAATATCTGCGGGAAATGTATCAATGAAGAAGAACAAATCTACCAACTGTGTTTCTTGCTGTCTGCGTTGATGTGATGCATAGTTATATTAGTAGAGAGGTGCACGTCAGGCTACACTGCGGCCTACGCTGTTGGGTTCACAACTACGCTGTAGATGCAGAAGTATAAATCAGGCTTCACTCACAATCATCTGAGCCCTTTAAGGTGGTGCTGTTTTGGCAAATAGATTTTAGGCATATGTATAAAGGCACTGATGATCAGTCTTTGAACTAGCTGTGGGAGACAGGAAAAGAGCACGTTCACATGAGCATTTCTAAATTGTCTGCATGATTAGTGGCACTTCTTTGACACTTTCTGTGTTGCGACTGACCTGCTTCTATGGCCTTTTGCCAACTCGTAACAAACTGTCAAGCTTTTTGCATCTCTCACGGGGCAGCCTAGTTAGCTGTGGCTGACAGGCCTCTCACCTACATGGAAGGGGGGTTCAGCCCAGGAAGGGTAGAGCAAGCTCCAGAGGAAAGCTGTCATCTTTTTTTTTGTTGGACCACAAGAAGGAGAAGGAGTTTCTCTTCTTCTGTCTCTCCCTCTCTTTCTCCGACCCTCTGTCTATATTTCTCTCTGAATCAGTGTGTTCCCATGGTGAAGAGCTTCATATTCCCAGTGCCTGTTATGTCCCTCTCAGTCTGACTGTGCACAATAAACAGACGGGTGTCAGAAGATGAAACGCCAAGTGTCCCCTAGGCGCAGGACCTGTCGCTGTGTTAACTCTCTCACTATTGCCTCCTGAGGACCACAACAGCTATACCAGTATGCTAGCTGAGAGTGACACTGACACTAGCAGTTAGAGTGAGGTGAAAGTCGCTCCACGTGTCCTTCCAGTGGGAGAGATGAGCGTTTATACCACAGGGATGATGCCCACCACTCCACCTAATCCTCTTTTCCAAGACACTTCATTATCACCTGTACACTGCAGCTGCAGTTTGGATGTGCTGACAGATCTCAGAGGAGAGCCACAGTCTCTCGTAAAGGTGGAAGGAGAAGAAAGATTACTGAAGAGCAGGAAGTGTGACAAACAGAGGGAGGACGAAGATGGCATGGAGAATGACAGAGGGTTACACAGACTGAAAGGTGCGGTGGAGAGCAGATGTCAGACGAAGGTGCGATAGTGAGTGGAAAACAGTTTGCATAATGTCTTCTTATTGACTATTCCCTGTTCCACAATTTAAAAAGGAGACTGAAAAACTGTTGAACATGATGATGAACATGCTATTATTTAGTTTTTTTTCCTGCAGGATGAATGATGCCGTCAAATTTACTACAGTTAAAATGATGAGCTTAACGTGCCATTTATATGTCAGATCATCTGTATTCTGGAAGCAAATCTTCAGTAATCAAGCTTTCAAATAAGATGTGAGGTTTCTGTATACACAAAACAATTAATATTAGCGTATTTGTTCCTTTCTGTGTTGGGCATGTGTAGACATGTCTGCTGGGAAGAAGATTAATTTCTGAGTGGGAGAGTGCAGCAAAGCTATTTGAGCTCACTGAAACATGTTGGCTCTCTACTGTGAGACTCACATTAGCACATGCCATAATTGATGGAGGAGCATACTTAGCAGTAATAATGAGCATGGGCATTACAGGGGGTGGTATCAAGACATTGTTTTCAGAAAGCTCTAATTAAGCTTTTTGCTGTGGCTTTGGTGAGGAACTGAATGTCCAATATCACCAAGGATGCTTTCTAAGTTTCTGATAGAGATACTGTTCGCCAATCAGTTTGTTCTGGGCCTCCTGTGCACAGCAAAAATAAAGAGTTCATCAAACAAAGAGCGGCAGAGCTGCTCTCCACTGTCCTCGGCTCCAGCTTTGATGAAACAGCAATCAGCACAGTGCCATAGGGAGCCGTTGCGTTTACAGTTGTCGGGTGGAAAGGCTGCTGCTAGCTTGGGGAAATAAGACCTTTGAAACCAACTGGGATGTTCCCAGTACCAGCCAGCTCCACCTGTGAAAATGACAAGCCCGTGTATCTTCCCTTCAAAACTCTATGGCCATGCCAGTGATCAACACCACACTGACTCTTTCTCAAGCCTCTTCAATCATCACATTATTTTGCGGTGGTGGTGGTGGTGGGGTGCTGGCTCAATTATAATGGAGTGAATTCATGTGGGTGATATCAAACTATCTGGGAGGTGAAAGCGCAGCAAAGCACACACAGCTGAGTGCTGATTGTGTCTCAGTTGTGTTTATTTGACCTCCCTGGGAAGTCAACATGTGGGCGGGATAACAGTAAACAAGGAACAGTTGACCTTGATATCAATTCTCAAGCAACTGCACCTCTTAATCCCACTGTCAGTTTAATTTTTAGTGAAACTTTTTAAAATTGCACACAGCAAGGCTCCATATATTAGACAGAAAGGCCTGGGTGGTTGTTTTTTAGACATCATGTTCTACATAAAACACAAAGCTTGAAGAAAGCACTGCAGAGTAGAGTGTGAATGCAAGCCTCAGCTGACAGCCCCTGGAACGTGTTTTCCCCCTTGGTGGGTAGCGGAGAAAACCTCACCAAGCGTGACAATAACAGAATGCCAAAACATGGATTGGGCCAAATGAGCTGTGAACACTAACAAAGTAGCGAATTTGTTCTGTGGCATTTTGGGTGGACATGTGTCCCCAGCATGTTAAATACTGCAGAGAGCTACTAACAACAGGCAAGCGCTGAAAAGGGAAGAATAATTAACAACAGATAAAAGAGGAGACAGAGAGGCAGAGGATAAAGAGAGCCAATCAAAATGTCAGTGGTGATGTCACCCAGACTAGCATATATATTCTTTTTATTATTGTAGCACTACAGCACTTGAAAGTGTATTTGAGCCCATTTCTTTGGAGCCCATATGACGTTTGCCACTGGAAGCATGAGTTATAATGCAGAGAAGTCATTGTTCTCTGTTTTATCATCCATGTGAGACTTCATAGTTACTTATTAGCACTTATAAAGGTTTGTGTGTGACATATTTATGTGTTTGCCTCCTTCCCTGGATTTTGTGTTATTCCTGGTCTAGGCAGGAAACTCAGTCTTTCTCTGCAGGCGGCTGTAAAACGTTTTATTTACTGAGCCTTGAAGAGGTAAGGGCTGGGTGTTTTGGAATGTCCGTCTTTGGAAATCGGCATGCCTGTGTGTCTGTGTCTCTTACTTTTAGGTGCTTATTGGTCACTTGGCATCTGTCCTTCAGCAAAAAAACTCATGAAAAGTATAAACATACGTAGCTGATGGGAAGACTTCTCTGGAAGAGAGGGAATATACAGACACATAGGGGAGAGAAGTTTGTTGCTGCTTAGTTGAGAGTTTCAAATCTTTTTAGGACCTGTTTTCTTTGTTTGTTCAAACATTATTTTACTCCCAGTCTTTCAATGGTACATATGATGCTGAGGAGACTGGTAAAGGGATCAAAATAGCACAAGTGCATGGAAAATGGATCTGTGCTGGGTAGCTTGTTAATTTCCCAGTGTGCTTCCTGAGGTGAAACGCTCTCGATGTGGATGCTGCCTTTGATAATTCACAAAGCGTATCACATCAAGGTCTGCACTGGCGCCCAACAGATGGTCATTAAATCACGCATTTTATTATATTGGTTCTTTTTACGTTCCTGCAAGATTTCTGTGCTTTTATTAATGCCATGGAAGAAGGCTACCATGCAGGTTAGAGCATACAGAGATTTTTATTTTATATTGTATTTTTTTTAAGTATCCCAGTACATCTAATGGACAAAGGATAAAAGAAGAGCATACTGCCTGTGAGTTTGCGTTTATGTACAGGTGCTTCGAGTGTTTTGGGCCTGATCTGTGGATGGTCACATTTCAGATGTCATCATCCTCCACAGAACCTCGTTTAACACCTATAAACAAAGGACAAAGTCTCACCAGTAGACAGCTGTTCTCCGAAAGCCTTTTAATCATTGTGTTCGTCAGTCATGGAGACAAGATTGCCACTTTATCTTTGTTTGATTGACAGATGAGGAAAATTTAGTAATCCACCTTAATGGTGAATGTCTTTTTTCAAAGCATTTAAAACGCTAACCATCACCAACTAATACAGCAACAGCTTGAAACAAGTCATGAGAGCTTCTTAAGATGACAAAGCTTTGAGTCTTCACAAATAATTGGTATATTTGTATTTGCAACTCTATTTTAAGAAAAACAATGATGATAGAAAAAAGTTTATGTCAGAGTCCTTGATGTGCAGACTAAGGCAGCAAGTTTTATAGGATATTACTTTTTTATAGGATAAACCAAACTTTTTTTCTGTATTTCATATAAAGACAGTATATCCAGTCTGGCATGTAGATTCTTTTGGTTTTTATAAGACAGAATTTTTAAAAAAGATATTTAACCTGTATATTGTTTGCTGTTCTCAACTATGATCTATAATTACATAAATTATTATAATGTTCTTGCTGTAGCTTGAATATACATGCATTTGCATCAATTTTAAATCTATTACAGATCAGCCTGGTGGAAATGAAATGTTTGAAGTAAACACCTACACAAACTCCTGCATGTAATTAGATTCCTATTAAAATTCTGCACCATATACTCTTTAATATTAACAAGCAACATGAGACAAAAAGGCTTTGTGTTATATTGTCATTGGGGCCAAAGTTCCTGACAAGGCAATTTGCTGTCTTTTCTTTTAGATGCATAGTGACAATGGGCTGCTGTAGGCCCAATCGGGTCCTCACGTGCTGCAGTGTGAAAGCAGCTTGGCTTTTTGCCCCCAGGGTCAATGCAGGGATCTCAAACACCACGGCTGATGAGCACTAATCTGGCCTCCTCAGCTAACACAAGCCTTTCTCTGTAACCTTCAAGCCGTGAAAGACAATTTACAGCAGTGGTGGGGGGTCCAGGGGTCCATGATGTCAACAACAAGATGGGGTTGTGGTTTCACAGTGCACACAAAACACAGTCAGCACATATGTAGTGTAGCAATCTGGTATAATTATCACCTTTCAAAAGCAAACTGATTTAAAATTCAACAATCTTTTCTTTTGACTTTTTTACATTTTGATGTTGAAGATTAATTGTGAATGTGTTGCTTGTTTGTCATAAATACCCTTTTTGTCGTGTTTAGTCTCTTAGAAAGTTTTAATAAGAATAATTATAATTTCAAAAAGAGATTTTGAGTGGTTAGTTACAGAAATACTAATTCATTGATACAGAGGATTATCAATAACAGAAAAAAAAAATGTCATCTGTGGTCCAACGCAAGAGGCTCACAATGAATAATAAACTTAGATTTTTCTATGTATTTTCTATGTACTTCTATGTACCTTTGTTACTGAAGATTTTACTCCTGATACAACAGAGTTTTTGTTTCTCCCTTTCAGACCTGCAGCCAGATCTGCATGCTTTCAAGACAAATTATAAATGGTTTTAAAACCTATGTCAAAGATTTACGACATCTACTGAACATTTAACTCCTCAAATGGTTTTTCTTTTATGTGTCATTTCTCCAGAGGCTGAGAAATTAAGGTATTAGTGGGTAGTTTTAAATATTCAGAAAAACCCTCAGGTGTTAGGGGGCTATTTTGTATCAATAAAGATGTTTTATAATGTTTTTCTTCTTCTTTTTTTTCTATGAAGAATGTCTCAAGTCTTACATTAAGATGCAGTACTACACAGCATCTTTATTTTATAGCTTTCGCAAATGCAGTATTTGTTGTAGGTATTTTGCAGTAGAGTACATTCCTCTGCACAACATAGTTGGTATGTATGACAAAATATTATAGAATCAGAGCAGCAGGTTTAAATGCAAATATGAATAAATCTTGTTTCAGATAGAAGTGTTCAGACTCTCAGTGGTAGTCTTATGCCAAATTCTGACCCTGCCATCTGAATTTTGAAGGTGAAATTGCAACTTATCAGTTCAGTCAACCTTTTCCAACATATTATTTTCCAGTTTAATCACTTTTCTGTTCTTAGCTGACAGAAGTGGCACCAGTTATGGTCTAATGGTGTTGTAGCCCATCTGCTTCAAGGTTCAATGTGTTGTGTGATCACAGGTGGTATTCTGCATACTTTTGTTGTAAGAAGAGGCTATTTGAGTTACTTTGGCTTTCTCTCATCTCAAACTAATCTGCCCATTCTTCTCTGACCTTTGACATTAACAGAGCATTTTCATCCAGACAACTGCTTATCACTGGATAATTTTTCTCTTTTTTGGTCCATTTTCTGTAAACCCTTAAGATGATTGTGCACGAAAATCTCAAAGGAAGCAATTTTAGAAAAAAATCTCACCATCCTGTTTTGCACAAAACAACTGTGGCACGTTCAAATTCCCTTTCTTTCCCATACTGATGCTTAGTTTGCACTTCAACAAGTCGTCCTCTTGACCAAGTCTACGTCCTTAAAGACACTGAGTTGCTGCCTTGTGATTGGCTGATTCAATACTTGTGAACAGCTGTACGTAATGATGTGGCCTGTTAGTGTATGTTCAGCAGACTTTTAAAGTATTCGAATGCATTCTACATTGTTCAATTATGGTTGTAACAGATAATCTTGAAAATGTTATCGTTAGGTTAATGTTGACTAATGTTCTGCCTTTGTCCTTGTAGCCATGTGGGTGATAGATCTGTGCTAACTTCTCATTTGATATTCATTAAAATGTCTGTACCTGTATATATGTGTTAGGAGCAGCTCTTCGCTCATGCAGTTAATACTGCAGTTGATTAAAGAATTTAAATGGTCCATTTAACCCCTAACGCAGGCGAGACCTACTTGTTTGATAGTACCATTATTTTGCAGTAATTTCTAAGGGCGGCATCTTGAATTGATCCCCCCTCAGCCATCAGGAAGTTTTAGTGCTGCTATGTGTGTGCTCAAAGCCCAGTTTAATAAAGCTAGGTGGTCATGAGCCATTAAACCAGAGGAGAACAATAAATAAACAGACCTGCTCTGTCCTCTTCGACTCTTCCCACACTTCCTTCACCACCACACCTCCGTCCTACAACATTGTGGTTGTGTTTCCTGCTGAGATTGCAGCATCTCGACATACAGCTGGAGGCAGACACTCAACCTTTAAGGGATGGTAGCACAACGGGGACCTCTCCCTTTAAGAGGATGTTATCATTTCCACTGGCAAACAGACACAAATCATTTGAAAAAAGCATGTTTTTCTTTTTGTATCTAAATGGAAGGCTTCATGGGACATCAGTGTTTTTAATATTATGCGTAAAGAGGGTGATGGAAATGTGTCGTGAGACTGCCACCACAACACAGGCCAACAGCGAGGCAGATTGATGTTGAGGAGCCTGGAAGATGGAGATAGAGTTATCTGCTGCAGGCTGGGATATGAAATCTAATCACAGGAGTGCCAGGTGAGGAAGTGCAGCCTCAGATGAACCACTAACACACACCATCACACTTGTATTCAACAAATGGTGAGGAATTTCTTTCTGCTAGGTTGAGACGGGCGATAAGCTTCAGACAAGAGCCCTCTCGCTCCACACATCTGTCTTTCAGGGAGTGAAAGAGAAATAGACTGAAAGGAGATGGCATTATGGGGGGAAGAGGACTGAGAAAAGATTAGCTGTGGAACAGCAAAAGAAATGAATAGGAAGTATTCAAGCATTCTCAGCAGCCAACCTAATGAATCTCCTTGGCTGATTTTCTGCATTATTTATTCCTCACTGTGACCAAATGGTGGTTTGGTGATCTGTTTTTCTCTTTGCACTCCACTGTGGTCAGTGAGTAGCGTCAAAGATTCTTACACTAAGATAGCAGATTTTTTTAAAAAAGGGGGGAAAAAAAGCATCCCTCATAGCTGAACATTGTTTTATTGTCTGCAAAGGACATGCTGCCTGCACACAGAAGGCTACTGTGCATTAAAGGGATATTTTGGCATTTTTTATACTGAATTCTCTCAAAGCACTGAACAGGAGAGCAAAATATGACCATCTAAAAACACCCAAACCTCATAAATTTTATACTGATTTAGGTCAACGCTGTATTAGACGTGTTTATGTCTTGGACATGGCCATTGAACCCACAGTTGCTCACAACAGCCGCCTTTCCACTGTTGAGCCAGGTTGGTCAGAGGCTTAAATGCTCTCATAAAAATAATTCCTGCTCTGACTGTCGGGCTGGTACACCGGCTGTGCTGCCTCTCTGGCCCACCCATAATGTTGCGTCACTGTGGAAATGTCACACCTCCATTTCTCTAATGAGGTGTTCTCTAATGAGATGTCACAGTTGAGGTGTGTGGATCAAAAATGATGAAAAACTCTTTCAGGTGAGCAAACTGATCCAATTCACGTATTAAAACAATCACTTCAACCTGAGCTTGGTTGTGAGCAGAAACGGCACAGAACTGAATGAATGTGACTGTTTCACCATGAATCAAACTCACAGCCAGTGTAGTTGGAAGCAAGATAATTAAATTTTACAGTCCCAAAACACAAATGGACATCTTTTAGTTCCCTGTTTTTTTTTTAACAGACTTTCTTAAATAACACAAAATTAAATATTTGTGTTGGCCCTTAATGCAAAGAAGCTAAGAATCATCGATTCAGATGCAGATGCATCTTCATCAGAATTAGGTTTCATTTATTGAACACACTTAAAATAACATAAACCTGAATGTAACTAACAGCAACTGTGAGTCTTGAGTGATAACCAGTGCCTTAAACTAGCTGAGAACAATGACTCAACTCACAAAGTGTAGCCGTGGTTCAGAGTTACGGTCAAATATTGACCAATTTGGTGAGCAAATCTTCTGGATAAATCTTTTCAATAAACTGATTCTAGTGATTGAGTACATTAATAAAAAACAGATATGTCCATCTTTAGGCACAAGTAGCACAAAGGGAACAACAATGTAAACACTAAGAGATGATGCAAATGGTACCTGGAGCTGATCTAAAACTGAATCTGCCATATCTGTGAAAAACGTGACTGACAGTGACGTTATCTATGGTAAATTAAGAGGCCTACCGTAAATAAACTGTAGTGATGCTGGATTGCAAAACCCTTCTTCTGCCTTGACACTGCCTTTAGCTTTGCTTGGTCGCACATAAAAGTGAGGCCCAAAATCAAGGTCAAGGACAATTTCATTTGGCTCTGTTCAGCACTAAAAGTGAGAACGGGAAAGCAACTGGCTTGGCCTCAACAGGCTCAATAGTGACTCATGACGTCCTGTGGCTGAACAGCTGTCATGGAGCATTTCACTGCTTTAATCCTAAAACAACTACAAGACTGCAAAAATGAGTGATTACAAAAGTGTCAACTGCAACATGTTTTAGGGCAGCCTGGAAAAATATAAACACATACCATCTTTTAACTTTTTGCAGAAGTTATGTCCAGCAGTAAGCTTTCCAGCAAATCTGACTCAATTCCTGATGGATTCAGGTGATTGGCGGCAGAATATGTCATTGAGCACAAAGGGACATAAAAAAACATTGACTCACTTCAGTTTAAAGAGTAGTGACAGAGTTTAACAGTCTGGGACTAAATGATATGGTGTTTGTATAGTCACAGAAGTTTGTTTAAACTTCTGAGGAATTTGTGCTGTGTGAGTTGTTCCTGATAATGAAAACTTATTCTTCTATGGCCTTCATTCTGAGCAGCTGTTACATCACCATCAGATTTACTCTCTGATTGTCCAAAGTGAGAGCATTGTAACTGCTGCATGCTGGCAGTAAGACACTAACTGTAACTGCACACAAGTGTGTCTCATAACCCCAATTTAAAAATAAATAAATCTTTAACGCTCGGCTCAGGTCTAAAGCTGCAGGTGGGAACTCTAAATGGTGCATTTGTTGGACTGATGGACACAATAAATTAGTTTTAAGGGTGGAACTAGTAAACTTTATATTTGAATCAAACAATGAATGAAATCTCAAATATAAAACCTGTGTTGTCTACTACTTTTTTAAAATCCCATCTATCTATCTATCTATCTATCTATCTATCTATCTATCTATCTATCTATCTATCTATCTATCTATCTATC
>JAOWBL010000007.1:14607135-14628099 GCA_028564865.1 Zenarchopterus dispar | reverse complement strand
ATTAGGAAAATTTTGAGCAAGGTAAGTGTCTGTCTCTGCAAATCATAACTCTTGATCGTAACTGCGATCAATTTTTACCGAAACTGGCAATAAAAATAATAGCTGCACCCTGGCGTTGTGGGTGGGGGCACGTCTATTAGAGCGGGAGCGTTAATTAGGAGAAATACGGTATTCTGGCTTTTGCTTTACTCACAGTGTGCAGTAAATTCCTTGGCTAAGTAAATGACTTTTAATTTACATTTGATAAACTTATGGTGTACTATACTATAGATAAACATATGTGAGGAACCTGTATATTTATACCTGTAATACCTGTATATTTGTACATGCATGCAATCATTACAAAAGCCATAAATTTTTCATTTCCCAGTGATTTCTTTTCTAAACCTCTGAATTGTGCAGTGTGACATGCGGTCACTATTGCTTCATTTTAACCTCATACAAACCTCATTTATATCACAGGAACAACAGCCTAAATAGAGTTCAAGAAAATAACTTTCAACCCCCCCCAAAAGACCTTAGTAGCTACACTTGTATCTTTGCGATGACCCAGAACCTTTGGGTTGATGCTCTCAATTGCTGATTGGTTGGTTTTCTGTCTCTTTCATCTCACTTTTATTAATCACAACAGTTGTAAAATCTTTTATCTTTAAGATGTGCCACAGGAATGGATGTTACTGTGAACACAACATTCAAACTCAGGCATTCATGACTATTTCAATGAACTGTGAAGACATAGGGAGACCTCGCTAGTGAATGCAGTGGTTGAAAGAGCTCCTCACTCCTCCCAGAGTGACATACTTCAATGGACTTCATTTACCTTATCTAGTCTGTAGCTTAGACCTCAGTGGAAATGCAAAATACCCAGGGCTGAAATAATCTTTTAGCTTCTTGGGGAAAAAGAGAAAAATCCCTGGGATGTTCAAGTTCCAGGATAGTGTTGGTTGAAATGCACCTAAAGCATATAGTGCTTATTTCTAACCTTGTTGTCAAGTTAGTAGCTTGTTCTTTCAATCTCATAAGTAATTATGAGCTCATGAAGTATTCGTCACTATTTCAGTATTTATGTCACCACACACTGTTGAAATACAAAATCATCTGGATTTGTCTGTTTGCAGTTTAACACAAAAAAACACTTCTGAAATGTCCCGTCCAAAAGTAAGATGTGCTTCTTTTTGAAGCAAGGATCTTGTTGAACAGACTTTTTAATTAAGCACCTTTTTAATGAAGGCCTAATGATTTTTTCAGCACCAAGATATCTCATCATTTCAAGTCTGACCTGTGAGGGGGAAAAAAAACAACACAACCAACATTTTCCTCAAGAAATAATTGATCTGGCTAGTCTTCCTTTCACTGTACTTGATGGATATTGACAGAGTCAATTTGTTGCCTCATATAAGAACTCAGATTTATTCTCATGCAGGAACATGTAGGAGACTTTATGCATAATGAGCATTGGAACTTTGAGTTCTCATGGATCCATTTTTCTTTTATTACATATATGATTGAAAACACTATATGGCAACCAAACATTGCAACTCTCATTGTTTCGCAGTCTTGTAAAAACATTTTCAGTGTATCTAGACTAGCTGTTGGATGTGAAAGATCCACAGGACTTTAACATTCAACAATACTGTTTATCATCAGTCATTCATTTCCTGTTAAATAACCAAAACACTTGAAGGAACGTCATAGCTGGATTTATCAAAGCACTCACATTTGAAACAGAGCCCAGTGTCAAGAATGGTTATTTTTTTCTATCCTGCGTAAGGGGGAAAAAAAAAATCACACACACATTGTGATCTGGAACAAATATTTCCATTTTTTTTCTGTCAAAAGCTTAAAATGGAACTCTGAAAATAATTTGTGACATTGAGATATGGTGGAGCTGAAAGAAATCAAAAGATAGCACCAGCATGTCAACATCGATTTCACGTCTCAGGACAGTAATTAACTAGCCTGCAAATAAAACTGCAGAAATATAGCTTTCTGCCATCATTGTCAGAAGTGGATGACTCTCTCCAGACCGGCTTTGTGTCTGGTTGGTTAGAAAAATATACTGTATTTCTGGCTATGTGTATGTTTTCCATTTTATTTATAGTTTTTTTTTTCTCTCAGCGAGTGGAGAGGTCAGTCAGTTGCTCACTGTCAGCTTGTGTCAGTTGCAGGATCAGTGAGAAACTGGGTGTCTTCTCACTGTCTGTGATTGTTGCTTCCACTCCACGAAGTCTAAGCTCTCAAACATCCCATTAGCACCTGCTAAGTCAACCTGAAACTTTTTTAGGCAAGTCTTGCATTGAGCATGTAATTACTCTCACTATCTCTTGCCGTTCAAACCCAAATACCTTTTATTCCCTGTGAAGGCAATTGGCAAGGTCGGAGAAGATTACTGACCTCACTTTATTTCTCATTCATTAGCAAGAGTCATTCAAATGAAATAATACCTTAGACTGAAGGTTGATTCTTCCTCTTATTTTATTTTTCTGGGCAGTCATGACACATTTTTTTTTTTCATTTATTCTTCTTTTTCAAACATACATTTTGTTAAAATATACTGAATCCTTTTGTTTTGATGATTTGTTTGCATGCTTTCAGATATTGTGTAACTCCAAATAATGTGGAGACATTTTATTTGATGAGATAGTCCACCTTCATTGAATAATAAAAATATAGGTGGGGGTTTCTCAGTGCAGCAGTTTTAAATTCTGGCAAAAAAGAAGATAAAGCAGAATGTTAAAATATTTTCTTTTTGAAAGAACCAGAGCATTTGCTCCTTAGGCAAACAGAATTTATATCCATCACTACCCTTTTTGTTTGAGTGAAACACTTATTTACTTGTCATGGTTACTTTTTCACGCAGTTGTAATTATATTGAAATAAATCCTTTCCAGATGTTTGCAGTGTCTTTCGACACATGATTTCAAATGATGCTAAATGGCCTCATCGACTGATGTGTCCAGGGGTTACGCAGGGTTGTCCTCATCAACCTCTGACACTAGGGTCATTCAGGAGGTTGTGCTCCAGGCATGGCTCCATTGATAAGGGTCATTGAAAGGGTCGTCCTCTCTCGCTCCTTAGTTCTGTCCAATTAGAGCATCAGGATCTGAATCACTGCCTGATGTTCACTGGGACATTAATTGTGTTCGTTGATTGGCATGCAGTGCAACTAAGTGTCCTCTGAGTGCCACACAATGACATGTTGTCTCGTAATCGCAGCTGATTGTAATTCTGTTATCAGCACTGATGTAAAGCCTTGTTGTACGTAGTAAGAAAAAGAGGAGCACTGAGAATTAGCTTGGCATCTAAACAAATGTGACCATTTTTTGTATGCCTTTAATCTGCTTTCTGTGGTGGGCGTTTACCCAGGGCAGTGTACCCTACACTTTTTTCAAGATATTTTTTTCTCCCATTTCAAGGTAAATCTTTTATTTGTTTTGCTCAAGAAAAAAGGAAAAAAAATATATACACTTTTCATCATTTGAAAATAATAAATCACTAATGTATTAATACATATACGTTTTATTATACATTGCTGAAGTTTGGAGTATAAATACTGTATATACTTCCCAAATCCCTAATTAATTTTTTGTATGACTTTTTTCTTTAATAATTCAAAATATTGTGTAGGCACATGTCTTATGAAATGTATTCCCTCAAAAACATTTATATGCCTGCCTATTTTTTTTCCTACAGAAATTAAATAATTGAAAAATGGCTTATGTCTATGTTTTGATTTGTTAAAAAAACAAACAAAAAAACAAACAAACAAACAAAAAAACACTTTTTAACAAGTATAGTGTATAAACTTGGCATAAATTTCAAGCATGGTGTCCTTACCAGAACTTTACAAAAGATTGTTTATATCATTGGGATTCATTGTGGCTTTATGCTTAAGTTTATTAAAATGCAGAATTACCACTGATTTCTAATACAATATGACAAAAGCCTCATATTCTAAACATATTAAAGTAGCCGGTGCACCAAAGCTTTTAAATGCAACTTCTCAGAGACTGTTCTGTCTCAGAACTGGGACAACACTCCTACCCATTTGAAAATCTAATTAAACAAAACTAGTTTTTATCTGTTATAAATGACTTCAGAGGACCCATTCATTATGCCTGCCCTCCAGTACTGTCACAAATATACTCCACTATTACAGTTATTTAATAAATAGGTTACTAAATGTTTTCCCCTTTTTGCTTTATTGTTGTCTTTCTCGTGTGAGTGCTTTGTTGCCTTAGTGAGGTATTTTAGACATTAAAAGTACATCAGAAGGGGAGACCTTCATCCTTAATATCAATTTTTATTGGACATTTTAATCTAGCTTGTTTGGAGGCTGCTGATTCAATAACAAATTTCACATCAACTACCAGGTATAATGAGAATATAAGTGATCAATGAAAAGATTTACACCCTACCTTGTATTTTTCCCCAGTGCACCGCAACCATAGAAACAAGACCCAGATAAATCTAGTGTTTAGTGAAATGACACAAGAAATCACCTTTAGATTTGATCTTCTGCTTTGCTCCATCCCCCTATTTCCCCTCTGCCAATCTTCAGTAGAAATGATCTGAGAGAAATGAATCACTTTCCTCGCCCTGGTTTTTGTAGATGCTATGTGAGTTGAAGTAGAGATGATTACCATTTGGATACCTGGCTCATCTTTTGCTCTACTGAGTTGAGGAAGGATATGCATGCCATTTCTCAGGATAAAAATACCCCAGCGGGTTCAAGGCAGGAGTTTTAAATTTGTTGAGATGCTTTGCATAATATTTGAGTGGCAGAGTCACACATTGAAATGTAATGATGGGCCCAATGAGATGTTTAAGATAGGCTTGAACTTTAAGCTGGATGTTTAATGTGCATGTACAGTTATTTGTTTAGGTTTTCTAAATAGATTAATGATTTCAGTACTTTTTTTTTCTTTTTTACTTTGGTCCTAGTGGGCTTCTATATTTGAAAGTAGTGAGAAAAGAAAAGGGATGGGCTGGCTGCAAACTGGCTGCAACAAAGACCTTGAGGCACTGTACAAGAGGTACTTGCTTAAGCAGCTGAGCTACTCAGTGTTTGTAATGTTAAGATGGGTTTTTCATAAAAAGCCAAAATGTTTGAGCTAAACATTTGAGTGGTTTTCTAAACAATTGTTCATGCCAGAATCAAAGCCATGCTCATACCTGATCTAAGTGATAAAGTCACAAGTGCACAGTTGTGAACACTTCAGGTAATGCACGTGAATGAACATTTGAACTTATATGCAGCACTGGTCGAAATGGCAGAATATAAGAATCCTTGTGTGAACCCATCCTACAAACACCTACATTTAGCTCAGTTCTGAAACAGTCTCTTTACCTGTAACTATTTGTAGATGAAATGTGAACATGCCCACAAGCTGCTTTTAATAGACTTGCAATTTGAGCTGTAATAAAGCACATAAATTTTAAGCTACACAGTCACCACCATGTGAAGTGCTTTATTTTTACTTGTGAATATATTATCATCTAAGTCCCATGTTAATACCAGGTTTTAGCAGGTCCCGAGGATCTAAAATTCTGCTAAGTAATGCTTATAAAGCAGGAAGAGGATCATCAAAGTAAGTCAGTTTTGCATTTTACTCTGTCTCTAGTGTCTTTAAGTAAACAAGTTAAGAGGAACTGTAGGAATCAAGACAAGATTCTTAGCAGAAAGGCAAAGTAAAATACCCATATGACCGTAAAGGAGCTGCAGCACAATTCAGCTGACACAGGAACAGTGGATTCTCTGCAGTGTTAATGCAAAAGCATAGCACTTTCATAGGAATTATCACAGGCCAGCCTTACTTACCCCACCATCAAAAATCTAAGACAAACTAAAATCATCATCTGGATGAGCCAAAGTGATACTGAAAATAAGTACTGTGGACAAGTTTGCTTTAAATTGAGATTTTTTTGGCCAAAGTCAGCAAAATTGCGCAAAAATAACTTTTCTGCAGATTACTCCTGAGAGGATGTTTTCCTTCCAACAAAAATACTTAATATCTTGACATCACCAAATACTAGATGTTGCAAATACACCTCAGTAACCATGATGGATTACTCGGACAAACACTAGCTGGATTCTTTTAGAATGGTTATTACAGATCTCTCTCTGGGTGCAATAACTTTGTTCACATAACTTTGTTGATAAAAAAAATAAAACAACAACATTATGAATTGCCAAACCTTTGCCTATTACTCCATTCATAGTTCATCTAAGCCTAAGTACCTAAGTGTTGATCAAGCAAGCCTGAGTGCAGTGCTGGTGTTTGTTCATTTTGCTTTCTGCTCCCTGAAATCTTATCTCATTACAGTGATGGCACCGAGATTACCGTGGTAACTGTCAGAAACGGATGGCTACTCAGTAAAAAAAGGGATGATTTTACCAATGACAGTCAAGCTGTTCTGTAGCGCTTCCTCTCGGGCCACTCACTGTTGATTGAACTGCATGGCTGTTGCTGACTTATACGCAGCATAATCCCTCTCCACAGCTGCAGCATGCTTCCCATCTATTCACTAATATGAAAATGCCAGTACACAATTAAAATAATCAGCCGTTGATCACAAAGCTAAACCTTTCCTTTACTTCTCACCTTCCATCATAACATGTTTGTCTATTTGTGTATTTATTTATTTATTTCTTGCATGTTTTACTTGATGCATTTTATCTAGTGCATGTCATTGTTACTGCCTGTGACCTCACCAAAGCTTCAGTTATTAACCTACAACCATTACTTCTACTGTGCCTACTAACTTCGAAAATTCAAAATGTGCAAGGTGGTATCAAAACCAGTAACAATGTTTAAACCTTATGTTGTATTTTCATGGAGATGTGTCACAGAGATGAAATCAGGATCTGAAACAAACACAGCTGACGTGACTGGACTCTGAGGCCATGTTCAGTTGAGTAATTCAGTGACACATGACACATGACATGGCACTTGACCTTTCGGCCTAGTTTGTCATCTCCAGAGTGCTTTTTTATATGCTCAATAACAGTGACCTTATGACATTTATGTTACAGTTCACAGCCTTTTCATTTGTGAGTACTGGTTTCTAAGTGTCTTCACTTTCAAAAGTGAATTGAATAAATTTAATAAAATAGTTGGAAAAATGTAATACATCTGCTTCTTTTCAGGTGTGGGGTGGAAAAAGTCAAAATCACTGCTCTCTTTATGTGAACTTGAGGTTTATTGGTATTTACCAAGATTGTGCCAGGTGTATGTGTTGGCCCAGTTTTTTTTCTTTTAATAGATTTGAGTATAATGATCTGAATGCAAGCATTGTACATTATAAAAACTCATTGTCTTTGCACTGACAGGACTAGAGCACTGTGCTGCACTTAGTATCATAACCATTACACGCAGCAAACAGCTATTTGCTATGAGGAGATAGGTGTGTAATGATCCGGGGCAATGATGTTCTTACCAAAGCATGTGGTTTTTCTCCCTCAGTGTACCTCGCATTACCTTGTATTTCCTGCTCATGAGTTCCTTGCTGTGGCAGCTGGTCTC
Organism: Zenarchopterus dispar; assembly: GCA_028564865.1. Taxonomy (NCBI): domain Eukaryota; kingdom Metazoa; phylum Chordata; class Actinopteri; order Beloniformes; family Zenarchopteridae; genus Zenarchopterus; species Zenarchopterus dispar. The sequence goes on along the minus strand of JAOWBL010000007.1, from coordinate 14,620,573 downwards.
GCTGCGCGTGCATGCAAGACTGCAAGACTCTGCTGCTTTACTGTGACACCTATTTGTTTTCTACAATCGTAAATTTGATTTTTAAGCACTACCACAGTAGCATATAGAATCAGTCAATATTCTGACTGATCCCAGGCTGTCATCAGCTCAGCTTCTGAATCTATAAAGAATCTTCTGCAGTTTTCTTCAAAAGCACTAATGCCGCTAGTTTTACAAGGTTTGCAATGTGAAACACAAGTTTATTCTATTTTGAGGTCTTATTTAAGAATATATATATAACCTGGACATGATCTTTTTACGTGTCATGTTTTGTCTATCTTCTGTTACTTGTCCTTCTTTAAACATTTTGAAGACAACCTTTTAAGAACTCCAGAAACAAACAAACAAACAAACAAACAAAAACAGCGCACATAGAACTGTACAATCTAAACAACGGCCCCATAGGCTTCTGTTTGGGAAACAATCAATGCTTTCTTTTCCCCTTTTTATTATTGCATTGTGAATGCCTCTTTTGAGGTACAATCAGCCATTATAAAAATTAAAAGAAAATCTGCTTTTAATATTATCTTAATCACCTATTTTGTGCCATCAGCAATTATGCCAAAGTGGATTTATTATATCCTGTTTAAGTATAGAATGAAATATGAATCATAACCTGCTTAAGGTCTGTAAGGAAATCATGAGATTAGCTCCAGAACAAAGACTGTAGCCTGCTGTTCATGTTATATCCATCTTCTGCTGCTTCACCGCTTCAGTGGCATATATGCTGACCTGAGAGATTTAAAGTCACAATTGATAACTAATATTCTCCGAGGTGACGGAGCGCACTCTATTGTAAATCCACATATCACTTCTGGAAGGTCAATGACTTCCATCAATAACTGGTATCTAGCCCTCCAGTTTGTGGAACAGAAAGTGGAATATGATGGTATTTTGTTTTGCAGTAATAAAATTGTAGCAGCAACTTTTTTGCAATCCCATAAAATCTTGATAATGACTGTTATGTTTATCATGATTCTGGCTTTATTCTGAACACGTAATTTGCTATTCCTACCGAAGTTGAGTGGAACATAAGAAATCAAGAGATGTTGTCGACTCATCATGTTAATCAATTCATTTGGCCAGAAAGAAAGAAGGAAAACAAAAAAGGCTAAATTATATCCTTACATCTGTGGTTGTTTCTCCTCTGCACTGTTATACCTCTTAAAAGGGTTTTGGGTTTAGAATTAATCTGCAGTATTCCCAGCTATGAACAAGCTGCACTCTGAATGCTGTCACTGTAGAGGCCATTATAGTGTTCCATTTGAATGATAAAACCGCTTCAGAGCAAGGTGGGTGCTGCATGGGCGAGTGACTGCCCACCGGATAGCAGTGATAGGTCTCTTCAGTGAAACGGTTGAATGGAAAGGCGACCAGGCATCGCTCTCATTATTAGACTTGTCACTGTCACTCAAAAAGGCGTGAGTGACAGAAGACCCTATTACCCTCCAAGATTCATCTGCACCCTTTGCTGACAGATAGGGTGGATTTTACAGTCCTCATTGTGTCAGATGGGGGGTAGGAAAGAAAATGCTTCAGCAGTCTCATTAACCTACCATGGATAAGCATTTGTTTAGATCACATTCTGTGCTGTTGCATTCACATTTGATTGCACTCAAATGCATTTTTTTAAATGCAATAACAAGAAAATGATAGTTTTTGTTATGAATATTTGCCACAATTCTGTGAAAAGGCCACTATTCAAATAGCCGGTAAGTATGTTCAAGCTGGCGTTCCCCAGAGAAAAATTATCTACTTAATTAAAAGGACCAGCAGGAAAGGCCTGGAATCATGACGGTATAATTATAAAAGCCCCATTTCTGTTAATCCTTGGCTCTATAGTGAGGAGCTTCATGTCACAGATACAGGCCATGGCCACCAGTTAAACACTGAGACCACACAGGGCCATTACAAGTAAAGGCAATGATGAAATATAATTTGACAATCTGGGAATGGAGAGGAAACCCTGAGGTCTGTTGATGATTTGTTTTTACTCCAGAAAAGTCTGATGGTGAAAGGGTTCATGAGATCATTTAAGTCAGACAAGTCATGCAATGAAAGTTTTTGAAACACTTTAATGAGACAACATACTTGGTTTTGGTGATTAGGCTCTATTTAAGCATCACTTATCTGGCTTACATAAAAATATTGGGTGTAGAACTTAACCCACCCTCCTCCATACAATTAGAGCCCACTGGTGGAAACTGGGGAGGAGGTGGGATTGTCATTTGAGAGCAACAGCGAGCTTTATAGGTGAGACATCCAAAGACATGTCTCACCATTTGAGAACACATACTTTGAGTTCCTTGTAATGACCAAAGAACAGATAGATTAATTGGAATGAATCTTTCAGAGGGGTGGATCTAAGAATGCTCACACTAGGTAGATTGCCTACCTGAATTAATTACGGGGGCCATTTGATTTAAAAAAAAAAAGATAAAAAAAGAGTTTCAAGACTACAATATCTGGTTGGGAAGCCATCACAAATGTATCCTTTTGGATCTAGAAGTCCCAAAAGATCTTTGCTCTTTCATTCCCCACCAATTTTGGAAGTAGCTACCATCTTTACTTTTGGACTTCCAACCCCATACTCAGTACAGATGTTCCTGGAGACTATTCCAGATACTTTGTCATGGTGTTCTTTTTCTGGCCTTTTTTTTGACCAGCATCTTGCATCCCGTTATTATATGCTGGATTATTTGTGGCGGAATATTTGTACAATCTGCAGCTGGGATCTTGTTTACTGTGGTAGTAAATGCTCAGAACTTGCCCTTGTTCTACAGCGATTTTTGCCTCTGTTCAGTCTTTCGGACCAGTCTTTTATTTGCCACTGGTAGGACTTCTCACTGTCAGCCACTTCTTAAGTCTGTCAGTGATATATTACTGGCATGGCTTCTAGTTCCTCCATGTCTTCTTCCTCCTCACTGGATTTCTGCTGCCTGTTTTATTCACTTAGTTCATTATTGGGTTAATCTTCTGTTGATCATTTCATCCTGGATGATGTCTTTAACACTCACTAATTCCCAGCGTCCTTCTTTCGGCTTTGTGTAGACTCCACACTGTAGAGTCTCATGGTGTTGGACTTGGAATAAATTCTTGATGAAGAGTCTTGGCATCATTGGCTTCTATTTCTTCATGTGTCCAGGCTGCTGTGCCTGATGAGGTGTTCATTAGGATCAGAAATTGGCATAGCAGCCTCCTACTTGCCATACATACAGTATGCATACAATATATATCCACAGAGAGTGAGGAGGGACAGAGAGTGTGTGTCCCGTTTGCAATATTTGAAGATTTGGGAATTAGTGTGGCTTTTTTAAATGAGAAAATTCTATTCCATTCAGCTCTATAGAATTTATCAGAATCATGAGTTAAGTCTCAAAGTATACTGAGAATCTTCTGAACCATTGTTGTTAGATGTTGAACTAGAGATATTTGCCAACCTATTAATCACAGTGGGGGCATTTGAGCTTAGCTTAGTGTTTGTTCAGAGGTGGGCTCTGTGTTTTACCGGTTTGCTTTAGTGACGGGGCCTTTGATTTGTGTCTCACAGCTGGGCCTGGGGTGGATGTTTCAGTGGGCAGCTGCAGAAGCTTAATCTCTCCTGTGCTGACACAGACTCAATTAATAGATAGCACACTGGTATTCTGCAAGAAAGTTGTCAAGCCCTCATCAAATAAATCAGTGAACAGGAATCCATGCTGGCAATCATGAGGTCTGGCCACGGTGACCAGTTTCTCTTTGCTTATGTTAAGTTACTTTTTTTTTTTTTAAAAGCAGGAGACTGATAAACTCTTTTTGGTAGGTGCTTTAAACATTCTGAATTGATGATGTTAAATTATTTATACTGTTTCCTTTATCTGTTTATTTTTTCAAATAAAATGCCAGGCACTATCAATGCAGAAAACCCATATTGTTTTTCTTTTCATTTTTGTTTTTGCACATCATCATATGTAGCTAATATTTTTTTCCATTATTTGACAATGTCCATTAAAATTTGATTCATGTTACTTTTTAAGAGCAGTTTTCAAACTCCTTGCTGAGTTATTTCACAGTAAACTCAAAGGCATTTTATCTAATCAGTTTAAATATTAATAATAATCATGATCATAAAAAAAATCAAGCAGGAGATATGCCAGTTTATATAAGATAATGCATATATACTTCCATCCATCCATCTTCTGTACCCACTGAATCCATTTCTGGGTCACGGGGGGCTGCTGGAACCAATCCCAGCCCATAGCAGGCAATAGGCAGGGGTACACCCTAAACAGGTTGCCAGTCCATCACAGGGCCACATATATAACAAACAACCATGCACACACACACACAGGCAATTTAGAGTTCTCAATCAACCTAACATACATGTTTTTGGACTGTGGGAGGAAACCAGAGTACCCGGAGAAAACCCACGCAAGCATGGGGAGAACATGCAAACTACACACAGAAAGACTCCCGCTGGGAATTGAACCAGGAACCTTCTTGCTGTGAGGCAACAGTGCTAACCACCAAGCCACCGTGCTGTTTGCACATATACTTACCACATTTTAAAACCTGTGTGGATGTACATTCTCATTCAGTACAATGGGGATTCTTGGGTATAGAAATACATAGTGAAATAAATATTAAATAACATTACCACTGAGCAGTACTTAACCAATGCAGAGGAACATATATTTGTGATGCACAAAAAAGGGATTGGGTTTATCAAATAAGCCATGACTTTTTTTTAAAACAATATTTGAACAAGCTGTGTATTGAAGAATAGTATTAAGAAAGATGCTGGCATGAGCTTAGTCCTTTATTCGCTTATCTGTCATTTAGTAGCTGAGATGAGCTGGAATCATAAACATCAATATCATGTACTTTTCCATGCAAAGTACTTTTAGGCTGATGAGTACAAAAAGTTTTTTTTTCCTCCCCATCGATCTTTGTGAATTTAACATCCTGTGCTTCTCTACAAGTGTTATTGTACATGGCTGTAGGCTTTGCTGAAGAAACATCTTGCACCAGCAAACCCAAAGAAGCACACATAATAACAACAGCTGTTCATGCATTCTAATTCAAAGCAGTGACCTTTCACTGCAAATCTCTATCCTTCTTCATTTCCGCAATTACGGACTTGCCAGAGAATTTGGAATGGGGATCTAAGAGTCTGAAGCCACAGCCATGCTTGTTTTCTCTCCTCAACAGCCTTAAAGCTGGCTATTTAGATTGCTCCATAATTACATGCATTTGTCTCTTCCTGTCTAATGGTGTCGCTTCTTAGAGCACTGCAAGCTTCGAACAAAGTGCCTCTGTTCCAACTCTCACCTCTAGCCAGGTTGTTCTTAGGAAAGTCATCCTTTACCATCATGTAGCAGGCTCTCTTGGGTAACTCAAAAGATGAACTTTGTGCAATGAGGTCATTTATGATTAAATTGTCCAGGATCTGCTTGCGGGCTGTGTTTTCCAGCCACATTTTCTCAATATAAATGTTCCCCTTATTAGCCTAATTTCTCAAAGTGGCCAATCTCTTCAGAAGGGGACCTTTAATTACGTCTGGAGGAAAATGTGTATTTATTTTATTGATTCCAAACAGTTTTTCATCTAAGGAATGCTGGTTGCTTGATAAGTCTTACAGATTCTGATCTTTAATATAATTTTAAATCACTAAAAGCTCAGTGATTTGGTAGCAATGCAATATAGTGGGTCTTCACTAATGAAGATTAATAATGTAGCTAAATGTAGTTAATCATTATTTCACAAGGGGTATTTACTCTTGATCTTGTCTAAGGACAGCTGGAAACCCAAGGAAGCTTTAGAAACATCTTTAATTTTACTAGAACTTTAACCTAATGTAATATAAAAGTGATAATTTAATGGGTTTTTTTCTTTTAAATTACAATATTGTATGATTCAGAGGACATTTATGATCAGAGGTTACTTTTAAAGGCTAGAAATACATCAGTGGACACTTAAAAGTACATGCACATGTCTTTCATATCATCTAGTCTACACTCTCCTTCAGCCCCTTCTCCTGTAACACTAAGAGTAAAGCAACGGTGCCAAAGGTAATTTAACCTGGGAGACGAGGCGATAATAGCCTCAGTGGCAGAGTGCTTGTTTGTAATAAGAAAGTGGATGAGGAGTCAAAGGTGAAAAATGAGTGCGATATTGAAGGAGGGAGAGGAAGCTGTTAAAGGAGCCTTGTGTTTATCTGTGATTATTAGTGAACCTCAGATCAGAAATGAAAGGTTTTGAGCCCCAGGTAGAGTAGCAGAAGACACAAATAGTGGGCTGTGTCAGACAAGGAGCCACTCTGTGAGCTTTGTTCTCAAAATAGGATGCTGATAACTTCAAATGACAGAAACAGACTTTTGGTAGATATTCTGACTAATATTATGGTGCTCTTTTGCTGGTCAGTTTTGCAGCCACAGCTATTAAGCCAGTCATTTCACTGTTCCATCAAAACATCTCATTTCAAGGCAGAGAACATCATGCATTCATTTGGGATCCATTTGGATAAAGACAGCCTACCTGTGTTGGAAGGAAATGCAGGTCATTGTGGCTGAAGCGTGCAAACTGTGGCAGAGACTTGAACCTCTTTCAGATATATGCTGCTTTCCAGGTTTTTAGACAGTGGTCAGATCAAGTCGAATGAATGATATAAAACAGTTTTAAAATACTTCAACAATCTTTGTGGCACAAGCTGCCACCTTTCTTTCTCTCTGATTACATATAAATAAGTTATACAGCTTCTTTCCACCACTGTTTTGGACAACATTATGCTGCAAAACTGGTGCTCTTTTTTCATCTCCAATGGTGACAGTGGAGGAACTGTGTCGTCAGCTGAACAACTGTATGGTTACTGCTGTCCAGTTAAATCCTTGAAAACTGTGACTATGAAACCTTTTTCTGAAATACTTCATTTACTGTCCAATGTTGTGTGAATGGTGGCTATAGCGCACATGCTCACTTTTCCTGTCACTTTCACAATCATGTTTGAATGAAGCTGTGAGGGACATTAATGGAAGATGGACCAGAGATACTGAATGTCATCATATTAGCAGATTGTCAAAGAAGTTATTGTTATTGTTCATTATCTGAAAAGGGCATTACAAATGTACTGAGCAGTTTGTTTTATCTAATTCAATTATAGAAATGGAACAGTTTAAAATTATCCTAATATGCCTTGTCGATAGGTTTTAATGTGGGGTCCTGTTCTGTTTAAAAATAAATCGAGAAAAAATAGTTGACAGATTTAACAATGCCCCTTTCATGTAAAGAATGCAGATGGTGTATTTCAGTGAGTTGGGGACAGCGTGACTCCACTGCCTCAGACAGAGAGTGCCTCAACATCAACACAAAGCAGTTAAAACAACATCTTGACCATCACTGTTGTCCTTAGGAGTTCAGCACGGCTGGGGTTTGGCACCGAGTTGTCCGCAGCTGTCTGACTCCACATTTCTAACAACGGTGTCAGATGAGCTGTAGTAACCTAACCTGGCATTCCTTTACAACCCTGGAAAAACAAGAAGAAGATTGATTTCCCCTAATAGACCAAACTTCAGGTTCTAAACTACAGAAAATATTTGCTTTTTAATGCAGTTTTGAGTTATATGGATACCGTTATCAATATGCATTACATCAGCATATTTACTGTCCATTAGTCTTATGAGCGGTGAAAATAGTTCAACAAATATCTTTTAAACTGATATCATGTTAAGCTGGAAAGTTAATCTTTCTCAATTAAGACTAAAACAGATCATCTTTATTATGTACATCTGTTCATAAGATAAAAACTGTTTTTCTACTATGTGATGATGTTTTAATGTCTCTGTAAAGCACTTTGAATCACCTTGATGTTGAATTATGCTATAAAAAATAAATGTGCTTTGCCTTGCTTCATGAGATGGAAATAGAGACAATCAAAAAACCTGCAGATTTTGATGTCTACAATATGACTTCTTGATGTTTTTCCAACTTTGCAAGGGAAAAGACACCTGTCCACACATTATCTGCTTCCCCCTATTCAGGGTCACAGGGGTCTGTTGGAGCCTGTCCCAGCTCTCTTTGGGTGAAAGGCAGGGGTACACCCTGAACAGGTCGCCATTCAAGTGCAGAGCCACATGTAGACTATCTCGAAGGCTCACATTCACTCTTGTAGAATGTCCATTTAGGCCAGTACATATGTTTTTAGACTGTGGGAGGAAAATGGAGCATCTGAAAACCCACACATTTGAGAACATGTTAACTCCACACAGAAAGGTCCCAGTCAACTGTCAAACCTGGAACCTTTTAGCTGTGAAGAGACACATCATTGTACAGTTTTTTAAATGACACTAAATAGTCATGTATTTTTCATTTTTATCTTCAAGACTTTGGCCCTCTTTTAGTATGAAAGGCATTCACTGCTACGAGGTGTGCAGTTGCTGCTATGATACCAGCTGAAACATGCACTACCTTTCTTAAGAACACTTCAGAAAAGGTTTTTTATTTCACTAATTTGTAGCCCCACATGTTAACCTTCTTACATTGAGCTTAGCAGCTCAGTTATTGTTGTAAGTCTTATAATAGTTAGGGTGGAAACTACTATTTTCCTTATTCTGGTTCAGATGAAATGCTTCTATGCTTTGCTGAATTATTCTTGGGCTGAAAGGTAACAATAATAACAGAGGGGTTTCCGCTAAGAACCTGTGATTGTTGTGTCATTCACTCTGGTTCCTTCTAACGTTGCACTGTCAGGGGAATTGTGAGCCAGGTAAGCTTGAGGTATTTTATATCACTTTGGTGAGTAACGTTTGACTATCAGCCTAGCACACATTACCTCAAATCCCTTGTTTACCTGGGATTTATGAGTAAAATGGAGATCATTATCCTTTTCCTGGGAACTTGGTTACAATGAAAAATGAGCTTGGGATCTTGTAGCATCCAAAATTGCTTTGATTAGGACACATAATCCAATATCACCAGGGAGTAACCTTAATGGCTTGAACATATTCCATCTGACATTTAGTTGAACCATATTTCTGATTGGCATTTGATTTGTAACTAATCCATGTCATTATCCCCTTCAGTAAAATTAGTTGAACAGAAAATGGTATTTTAATTCACAGAGGTGGGATTGTGGAAGAGCTTTAATCAGTGTAAATTTCCTGAAAGTGCTGTGAGGAAAGAGGAATATGTTGTTGCCATGGATACTACAGCAAAATAGCAGAGGAACAATGTAAGGCTCAATAGTTTCAGGAATATGTTTGGACTTGTATAAAACCAGTTATTGTTAATGTGAGCCAGTACTGATAAATGTTTTGTTTCTTATTGCTCAATCTGTTTGCACAAAAAAGTTATCCTTGGCTGCTTACGTTGTCACTTAGCTTAAAGTTTAGGTCTACTTTGTTATAAATGATAATTCCCTTCTATTAGATTAGGGGCCGATATTCAAACTGCTATATTCTGCCAGATAAAAATCCTTCTCCTTCCCCTTTCTGTCTTGCCCACCCTTTGCTGCCTTCTCTGGCTCCAGTCCTGAACCTAACCCTCAGAGGAGAGGAAAATAATTAGGAAAGAAAATTGCTGCTGACACTATTTCTGAAAAGCAGGGTATTGTAATGAGAGCAGAGCAGGTATTCATTGTGTCTGAGGGAGCGATTGAAGCCCTTGGTTTTCCTGCTGCCTTGGAGAAGCCTGAGGAGAGTAAGCAGAGCTTTACTGAGTCCCTCAATGCAAGTGGGAATTGAGCCTTGAGAGGACAAGGCAAAGGTGTCTTCAACAATGGCGTGAGCCAAGGTTACAGCTGAGTAACTAATTCAAACTGCTCTAGACTGACACGCACACTCATACACACACCCCCTCATCTCCTTTGTCTCACTCAGTGTGTCTCTGCCTCTGTCTCCTGCTCTTGCCTCATTTCCATTATGTGTGCAGAGGGATGCTGTCCAGCCTGCGCTTAGAGTTATCTTCATTAGCTGTGTGGACTTGCTGGAGTGGCTGCTTTGGGAAGTTTCTCTGAGTAAGGCACTCAGAAGATGAATAAATGTTTTGTCCCGCACAGACCCAGCCTTAAGCAGTGGCAGGCTGCAAGGAGAGATAGATGAGGTATTAACCATTATATTTTTCAGCTGGGGCTGAAGAAGCACAGTAGTGTGCCTGACAAAAGCAGAGGCTGTAGCCTGAATGTTAAGCCTGTTAAACGAAATGTCCTCTGCAAAGCAGTCTTAATGGATGTTGAAATATATTACTTTTCACCTCTGACTGTGCATCACATAGACAAGCACATGTTCGTCTTAGCAAATGACAGAAAGCAGGTACAAGAGAAAAATGAGTCGCTTTGATGATCTTTCAGTGCTGTGATGTAGGTGCATCATCACCAAGAGGATTTAGCATTTAAATAAGATTAAGGCATCCAAGTAAAATGATGTATGCAGACATGCATAATGGTTTTAAGGAGTTCTTTTGAGGCATACATGGAGCCACTAATGGTAACTATGCTTCAGAAGACATATGGGGCTAATTTCTACTGAGGTTAACTGTCCAGCTGCAATACATCAGTTGTTACATATGCAGCATATCAGAAGTAACTATAACACTAACATTTATTTTATGGTTTTCATTTTTAGTTATGTTTGATTGTGTCTGACAGGCATTCTTAGTTAATGAAAATCTTAGGCTGCCTGTGTAATGTTACAGGCATCCATGATGTTGAAATCTGCTGGGAATTATACTGGGATCCAACTTAAATGAGAAAATAAATTGATGGTCAAAATCATGTGGGTCATGTCTCCACTTATGGGAACTCAGATCTGCTTTTAGTTGCCAAAGTAATGGACACAAAAAATGTATTTACAGTCAGGCTTGGATTGCTTTACATAGAGTGTATTCTTCAATTGAATTTGAAATTACAAAGTGCATCTTGAAAACTCCATCTCACTGCTTCCTTTCTCCTCCCGTTATGTCTTTCTCAGACCCACAGACAATAAACACACCTATTACCCACAATGCATCTGTTATATTCTGCTGGTAGACCAGGTAAATTAAATCTGTAGCTCTACCATCCAAGATTCTGGCCATCAGCCAGATCAGTTCAGCAGCTTTCTCTGCGTTTCCAGGCACTGTGAACAAATTTGCAGGCTTTTAGGGTCTCACTGGCACTAGATGCTCAGTGACACACTCAGAAGCACCAGAAAAAGTAGCTTACGCAACATGGAGGACAGGAAGAGCGGTGAAATGGAAGCTGAATCTATTATCTACAATCTCTTTCTTCAGCTACTGAGATGAAAAACAGAACCCTATGTGATTTTGCTGGCGGGGTTCCTAAGGTGCTTATAGGTAAGAGATCAACAGCACTGTCTGGTGATGAGTGGAAGACTCTCTAGAGGATGGACTCCTGTGGGAACACTGTAAACTAGAGGAGGGCAGTATTACTTTTTCCAAACCTGGCTGTCTTTATGTGACCATAAAAATATCACAGTTTACTATGATTTAAAGGAAGTATTGAAAATTATTTCCACTTTTAAACAGCATTTTCTTCCTGCTTTCAAGCTGTAGCAATTTTTTTTTTTGTTTTCTTCAAACCAATTGCTTTTACATTATTTATGCCAGATACTCACAATTTACTCTTATTTTAACATGAGGAAGAGGAAGTTTAAACCATTTTTCCCCTCTATCATCATGATCATCATGGGGAATGTAAGATCACTGGAACATAAAATAGACAAGCTTGAAGCGCTTACAAGGACACAGCAGGTATATTGGGAATACAGTATTAAGTGTTTCACTGAGGCATGGCTGCAGCAGCATTTCTGAGTACAATCCTTCACTACCTGGCTCTCAGACTGAAGGAGCAGAGAATGACTGCAAGCTAAGTAACAAAATAAAGGCAGTTGGATTGCATTGTATGTTAAAAACAAATGGTGTTATCAAGGGCATCATGGTGTGTGTCTGTGCCTGCCTGAGATATTAAACTGTTAGCTGTGAATTTTTGTTCATTATGTGTTACGATAGTTTGCCTCTTTTATTTTGGCAGGATCAGTTACTGTTGAGATTCCAACTATACCTCTTTTTCAACTACACTTTCAACTTTCCAGTAGTGTTTCAACTTCCCCACTAGGGGACCAAACCTCTCCTACATGCCAAAGCAGATCTTTATCTGCAGCTGCATTATTATGTTTTTATTTTGAAATCTAAAAATTCTGTTATGGTTACACCTGACATTCACTCTCCCCAAAACCTGAAAAATCTTGATCCACAATGACATAGTTACATTGATTGACTTCACAATTTGTTTGTCTGGGCCTTCACTGATTGACTTAGCTTCATATCATGTGATGATCATCAATCAATAACACACAGACATATTGTAATGATGGTGCAAACAACAAGGTGGAGACAGAGCAGAAAGTGCTTCTGAATTTATTGTCCTAGGTTTCAGCTGTTATGTTACCTAACTCTGTATTTAATAGTACACCACTACTGCTTACAAGAAGAAAGGCAGTATTCAACGAATATGCAAAAGTTATTTTATGGTATTACAATTATATAATATTATAATATGAACAGTGTCACACATGGTGGGTGCATATTGCTAATGCTCTGTTATATTACAAGGAGTTAGCATCCTTTTGAGTTGTTTTCTTCATTGAAAACAAAGTCTTTTTTGAATGATTTTTCATTCTGATTTGGATGCTGTTACTTCTGCCACTTTTTTACCACCTGTTATGATGGGTAACCATAGCAACAGGAGATTTGTGTACAAGTGGAAGCAGCTGATAAACCCTCCGAAAAGCCAAATGAGACCCAAATTGCGACCCTAAATCCCTGATGAGTTGAAGTGTAGAGTTTTTGGCTGTAGAGCAGAGAAAAGAGGAGAGAGCACAATAGGAAGTTTAAATAATCTCTTCCCTTCATCATAATTGGGAAAGTGAGGTCTCTCACAAATAACATGGACAAGGTTGAAGCACTAATGAGGACTCAGCCAAAGTATTGGGAATACTGAAATGTGTGTTTCACCAAGATGAGTAGCAGGAGCATATTCCTGGTGCTAGCGTCACTCTTTCCATGGCTTTGAGATGATACAGGCAGACAGAGATATGAAGATGTGAAAGTGAAGGTGGTGGAAATTGTAAAGTTTCTGAACAGCAGAAGGTGTAAAGCAGGATATGCTACTGTGAAACATTGCCTGTTCAGTCCAGATATTGAACTGTTAGCTTTATTTTTTTTTCATATTATCTACCAAAGGAGTTCACTGGTAACATTTTAGGAGCAGTTTAAAATTCACCATCAGTTGGTGCTGAGACTGTGTTCAGTGTCACTGACTCAGTTGTTGCTAAGCTAAAGACACAACACCACACCACATTTTTGGCAATATCTGGAGATTTCAACCATGGCTTTCACTCATCTACACCACCAATGTTTCAACAGCCTA
>JAOWBL010000007.1:14589286-14601116 GCA_028564865.1 Zenarchopterus dispar | reverse complement strand
CTGAGAATTAATGCAAACACACCTGAGCCTTTTCACTCATGAACAGAAAATGATTGTCAGACAATTATTTTATTATTATTATTTTATTATTTACAGTAGTCAGTAGTCTTTACATTTTCTTGTAAGTCAAAAGAATGAGATACTTATCATTACAGTGGATGTTGATAATAAGGATTCTTGTCATATTTTCACATTTCTTTGGGCTATTGGATGTAATTATTAGTAAAGTGCTGAATAATGTGAACTGAACTGTGATTAAGTGTGATTAATCAATGTGTGGACTGAGAGATTACTACATGGTTTCAATGTGATTGCATGCAAAATGTCTTGTGCTCATGCATTTATGTTCCTGGTCTTCTGAGAGTGAGAGAAACACAGTTGGATGGAGCGTTTCAGATTAACATACTGGCAAAGCCTGCTTTTTCCATTGTAGACATAGTTTCTGGTTTTGTCTGAACATTAAACACATTCTAGACACAAAACCCTATTCTGGATGCACTTTTTCAGGTGGTGAAAGGACAATGAATATTTTCATTCTTTAGTGATTTAGTCTTGGCATTGTTCCACTTTGTACGTCATCGTATAGCATTTCCGACATTGCATAGAAATTAGTCACCATTAGTCTATTACCTCATCTTGCAATAATTTTGCCACTTTCAGACCCATTTGAACATAAATTGGACAGTTTTTCCTAAACAAGGAGTATGCTGTTCAGTTTTTTTATATTTACGGGAAAAAAAAGCAACAACAACAAAAAACTGAGATATTGCAATTGAAACCTGATACACAAAATAATCTGGTAAAGCAATAAAATGCTTCCTTGTGTTCTGGAAAGCTGCCTTTTCCGTACAGGGAGGAAAGAGGTTGATCCGAAATCAGAGTGGTCCCTGTTTGCAGATTTGATGTGCTGAAGCAATGGAAAATGAAAGGGCTAACCTTTCTTTTTTTTCTTCTTTTTGACAAGACAAGAAAATTACTCTCCATTACAACTCCCTGGCAGTTTTGGCTTTGATTCTCAGCGGCAAATGAGCCTTTCCTTTTAGAGGACTATGCACATGTGGGGCTCATTATAATGGAGCTGGCCCAAGATTATTAATCAATGACAGTAATTACCCACCTTCCATTGCAGAAAGACTCCAAAAGAAAAAAAAGTTAGTTAAATTAATCTGGCGTGGAAATTGTTTATTTGCCCTCTTGTTAGATAAGTTATTCATCCGCTTATAGTTTACTGTGAAAATACCCTGTCACATGTAACAAGTTATTTATTTATGACTGGTTTGTTTCAGTAGTGTCATTCAGATTTGTGTTTGCTGTATGCCCAAAAAGCAACCAAATAATATATTTACATGAATCTGCATCAACAGCTGCAGTCTAAGATGATATTTATGAACAATTATGTTGTTTTTTTCTGATTCTCTCTGCTGGTTCTACATGGTAGGTGGTCAAATGGTAAGGTTTTTTTTTTTTTTTTATATGTAATTACCTAAAGTAGTATAGTATTACGTCTGAGGGTGTTGTATGGCAACTCAACTAAAATTGCTGAATTCCTACAATTATTATGCTGGTCCACAGGTCCACACTAATAATGCTTAGCAAAGACCTTATGGGTTAATCTGCGCTTGTGCATTTCAGTTCTGGCTGTCACACTAGACCTAGAAGCTACTTCAGGTCCAAACTAGTTTGTTTGAGAAAGTTAATGTTCCGAGGAAACCCAGGTAGAGGCTGGGCATTTTCACTTTAGTTTCATCTGCACTCTTCTACTCTATTTTGCTTTACTCCCCGAGGCTCCTTTAGATTGGCAGTTGAAATCGTTTGCACTGTTTTATTGTTTTGCTTTTCATCCCACACCCCACTATTCCTTGAGCTCTAAGTATATACTTTAAATGGTTAATCATATTTGGACATAAGACAGAGGGTTCAGCAATTTGTTTTACCGTTTTTTTGTCATAACAACTTAAATCTTTTTCATTTGTACAGATTTATGTCTTGAGCTTCAACATTACTTGTATTAAGAAGAGTTGGATACATTTTTTAAATGCATTGAATGGACAGGGATTGTATAAATATGTTTTGGTTCAAATTGTAATGTTATTTTGAGAATTCTCCAGTAAAATGATGCTCATTGGCATCACTGCGTGTCTATTTTCTTTAACTTGCCAGTTGTCTGCTTCTGTTTTATTGCCTCCATCCATCCCACTTTGATAGTGTGGAGACACAAGCTTATCCATGCATAGTTGAGAGGATGGCAGACCTTTGATTACCCTCTTATCTAAATCGGGATGCTTACTGTTTTTAGCACACTCAGCTAGTGTTCTGTCTTTACAATGACTTCTCTGCTCTACTCCAACATGCAGTCAAGCTTTGTAGGAAGAGCCTCTGCGGTTCTTTGTTTGCACAACGCATTTTGAGTTTGTGTTACCGTGCTTTACAGCTGTGCAGTTCAAATGTTCCAGTAGCAGCCTTTCTGTTTGTTTAAACTTTTGAATTCAACGAGCAACTATGTCATGTTTTCTTTCTTTTACTGTGGAATGACTCAGTAAACATAATTAGTACGAAATGTATGATGGTTTCACACATGCCACGACAACTTGATTTCCAGTGCTGTTGTGATAAATGTGGTCATGGAATTGTCAATATTGGGCTTTAGCATCTAAGTTTAACAAACTGTTCTTTTCTTCCAAAATCTACTAGATTTTATGTGGTCAGAGTTAGACTAAAACCCTCTGGGAGAAAACTCCGTCCACCTCCTTCTTTATCAGCTGCTCCCTTTCAGAACAAAATAGGAGTCTCTTGTGTTTACTGTAACTGCACCTGTGCTAATAATACTAATCATCTGCTTGTGATGAATTTGTCTTCTTGATAGCATGTGAGGAATTTTTCCCATGGCCCAGTTAATCTGAGAGACCGGGCCGTCTGTTCTGTCTCTTTCCACTCAGCAAACACAGATAAATCACAGCAAAGTACCCACTATTAGTAAGTGACACACAGCTCACTCTGATTAAATTACACTAAAGAACATTATCAGTCTGCCGAGTTTGTTTGTCAAAGTATTCTTCGCCCCGTCACGTACGTTTTCAGACAGTCGCTGGACAGCCAGTAATTTCATAATTTGAGTACTACTTGATGTTGACGACATAGAGTGTAGTTTTATAGGGAGCAACATTCACAGTGATGTTTGGCTGTTTTGCTTCACGTTTGGAGTTTATTCTGGACATTTTATATAGTCAGGGAATCATTTGCTCTTCTTTGTGTCAGTTATTCTTATGCTGATGTTTAAAAGTGAAAATAGGCAGAGAGAAACTAACAGATTCCCTAAACTTTCTGTGTAACAGCTATTAGTAAGTAAATTTCTTATAATGAGCCAAAACTTCATAAATGAGAAGCCTAAAGCTGCAGACATTTTAGCAATTCTCTATACTCGTGATAAAATAGACAAAGTGTGACTGTTTTAAGGTCTCCCCCAGATCATTCTGGGCCCTAGAATTGAGTAAAATAGATCATTTGTTTTAATAAAATGAATTAATGGGGCTTGAATAAACCCTTGTGGCCATGACAGTCCTTGCCACACACACAGTGCTAAATCAACATACTGTCTACTGCTCACTGTTAGCACTCACGTCATAAACGTCATTTCATCTCTTCTTGCTCATTCCATTCATCAGGCGTGGTCTACTGGCTACTTTCTCACACAATCTGGATTCATTTAGGTTTTGCCTGGGACCTCAGTCACACACCATGCTACAGAAGTATTTGCTTTGGCAGTGGCTGAACTGAATCATAACCTTTAATCTGCTCTCCTAATTTCTAAATTAAATATAAACTTCAGTTGATGAAAACTGAGAATGGGGAAAGAAAAAAAATTGAGAAACAGAAACTTAGATGCATACCAAATAATGTCAGGCCTTGCTGGTAGGAGCTGATATTAAGCTTTTTAAAAAAAATAATTTCAAGGTAAATTAATGATATGATATCAAGGTGACACCAGCTGTGTTTAAGCATTATTTATCAGTAAAAACCTGTTTCTCTTTTTCTCAACATGAATCAGTTCGCTGTCTGATTTCATACTGGCTGGAGTGAAAAGAAACAGAACAAACCTATTTTAGCTGCTCATCTCTAAAGGCCTAGGTATTTTTCTGTGTCTCTTTCTTATTTGTGCTTCCTTTGTTGGCTGGCCTGTCAGTCTTTCAGGCCTCTTGAGGACTAGAGTAATTTGGTAATTTTGCCTAAATGGTGATACTGTAATTATGTGGCATCAGCTGCCTAGCTGTCAGTGAGATGGCCGACGGTCATTCATCACCAGGAAACGAGAGGGAGGGGCTGGGATGGTGGGGCATCGCGACTGATGGGATAAATACTTGCAGAAAGAAAGTGTTGTGGTCTCTCCCAAAAAATAACCTAAAAAAGGAGGCGAGAGCCCTTTGGATTAATGGGGTGCAGAAGCATTTACAGCCTGTGTGGTAGGCTGGTTGTTTCCCTGATATAGGGGGTGCATCAAGGTGTGCCTGAGCTGCAGAACTGACAGTGATGCATCAGGAGGGGGCTTGTGAATTGGGACCATTGGAAGGTCACGTACAAACAAGAACGTGGCAGTGGCTCTAATGCAGCTCTGCCCTACCTTAGCATAACACACATTTCCCATCTGTCCATAACACAAAAACAGCCGCTAGAACCATTCCACTTGCTTCAAATAGTAAAAGTACAAACAATTACATCTATTTTACTGATAGTGCCGTGTTTCCTCATCAAATTAAAGGGCCATTTCACTCATTTTCTGTTGATTTTTAGTCAATCTATCCTCAACTTTTGTCTGTGTCCTCAACTTTTTTTTTTTTTCTCAGCTTTCTGGAATCTACTGCAGGTGGTCTTAGAGCCCACCTGTCAGGTAGGTGGGATAAAAACTGACTCAAGCTGTTTTCACACTTTTATATTTCCTGCAGAATGTGTGGACAGTTTGGTTCATACTTTCTCTCTAGTTGTTGTTCACACATGTGCTTCACAGGGGGATATATATATATATTTTTTTGCCAGAGATGCACTTTCAAAACTGGAAACAGGACTATGTGGGGGGCGGTGAATCAACTGTGGGTAGAGTTAAAGGGACACTGGATATGTTGAAAACAGTACATTCTGGAAATCATTGTGTTTTGTCTTCAGTATGTTGAAAATGCCAGATCAGATTTCTTTGATGACATGTATTGTAATATATCCACAATATTGTTAATTGTTTTAAAGCTAAGCATGTCAGCAGAAAAGAGTATGAAGAAGTATTTCTTTTTTTGAACAAACACGCATGTGATATTTCATAGTAATTTTAAAGTTTTAACTGCAAAAATTTCAGTTTCACTCATTAATGTTAGAGAGGGATTTTGCAGAGGTCTGGAGCGACATTTGACATTCATCCAGAGCAAATTGATTTTAAATTGATCAAAAGTGAAATAAAGCCTTTTTCAAGCAGTTGCTAAAGAATGATGTGATGACACACCAAAAGTTGATACTGAAACCAATGTAGTTACAAAGAACCACATATTCAGTCAGTGCAGAGCAGCTGAAGTGTGATTCCACTCTCTGCCTTAAAAATACTGTTTATGTTCATTCCCCACCCATAATCTGGTGGGTTTTATTTAAATATAACTATATCCTCTGTTTTGAAGACTGGCTGTCTTGCTACAACAGCAGCATTGCAGTGTTTAACAGGGCTTCAGGCATCTTGCAGTGTGACTAATATCAACACAGAGCGCTGCCACTCATTCCTGAGGGAGTATACTGCACAGTTTACGGGTAACACATGCATGTCTCCACTGGTGACAATGTTGTTGTCTTGAAAAGAGAAGCAAGTTTTGATCTGATGGATTTGTTTACCTCTCATCCCAGACCAAGGATAAAAACTAATTAAGAACAGGGAGGAACAGACTCCTGTAGTGCCATTTTCACAGCTAATTATGCATGAATATAGCCTGCCTAAATAGTAGCTCCCTAGTCTTTGATGTTCTTTTTACTAAATTGCTATGGTTACTTCCGCTCATTAGGCTTTTAAGATTGTAAACGTTGACAGGTTCTGCATTTTTTTTTTTTAAACATCGCTGAAACCCTCTGGTGAGGATTGGGGGTTGGAAAAGTTGGATATAGCCTATGCAGTCATGTGTGCTGCATGTGCATCCCTGGTTGAGTTGCCATTCTTGGCTTTAATGATATGAATTTAGAAGTGCACCGCAGTACTTAAAAACCATTAACTATCTCATAAACGTACATATGGCTCCTTATAAACCTTAATGGGGAGAAGAACAGGGTCCTGTATGTTCATCAAGCAACACCACTTTTGGGAAATGTGGAAATGAGACCATATAAAATGGAAAACAAAATGTTCCACATTTGTTTCTGATGACCCAGCTCAAGTGTTATGTGTGTGTACATATGTGTTTTCCTGAGACTCTAGATATGTATAAGTGTACATACAGTTTGCTTTTGCAAAACATATATTATTCCTTTATATGAGGGATATTGATATGTGTTTGCCTGAGGAGCTTGTGTTTTTGCCATCACAGACTGACTCTATTTGCTAAGTTGTTTAAAAGGCATTTCAAAGTAAGAAATGTCTTTGTGGAATGTTGCTTTATGGTGATCACCTTGAGTTGTTGCTCTGATCAGAAGACCTGTGAATGTAATGGATCTGCTGATAGCCCTCAGTATGGATTTATGAAAGTGCAGAGCTGGAAATCAGGATCAGTCACCTGCCTCTGTTTCACATAGACTGAGAGACAGCAAGAAATAAAGCTTGTAAGACAATCAGAGGCAGGTTAACTTTGTTATGGTTATTAATGCTATTTGACAGTGTTATAACAAATAATACACATTGACTGAAGTTGTTAGTGATCATTAAAAATTACTTTGAGGGGCATTTTTAATTAGGAAATAAGCTACTGCAGCATTTAGTGTTAAATGATCTCCTTGCAAAAGTTTCCTTTCCAAATAATTGGAAACACAGCTGTTTATGTGTGTGTATATGTACATGTATACACACACACACACATACACACGAGACAGCATGTTCCAATGCATGTGGCTCCACCGAAGGGGACCAGGCCATCCTGGTAAAGGTCCCCTCCATGTGTATCGTTTAGTTTGGCAGGGCAAGCAGGGGAGCGTCCGGATCAAGTTTCCCCTTCCTGCTGTCTAATTATTGACCCATCTGGTATTGTCTTTTCAATTGTTTCAATTATGATGGCACTGGTGTTGCTCAGCACCCTGGCGTCAAGGCATGCATAATTCATGCGCAACACCCTGGACTCCACTCAGAGCTGTGGGTTTGAGCTGAATGTCAATACTGCCTCATGCCCCCAGTGGAGAAGAGGGTTGTCTGTATTGACAGCAAGCCAGATAAGGAGAGCAAAACCAACTGCTGCCAAAGACAGTGGATAGTGATGCTATCATGGAGCATGTAGGGGACAAGATTTCTTGAGCGTGTGTGTGTGTATGTGTGTGTGTGTCGCCGAGAAGTAAGCTGTCTTCACAGCTTGTGTTTGCTGTCACCCAATATGTGGCCTCATTATTGTCACCCTCAGACCTTTGAATCAATAGTGTTCAATTACTCATGAACCACAGACACAGCATTGTTTACCAGGAAATCTGAGCCAGCCAAGGGTTAACTCTCTCATCAGAGCTATGGCCACAGTTGAGTGCAGAGGCCAAGAAGGGCTAAAAGCTAATCAGGATGGAAAAAAAAGAGGTTCTGGGGGTGTTACTGTTCATTAGGAGTTGTGAAGATGAAAAAGAAAAGGGATCATATATTTGGAATTTTGTTAGAATGGAGGTGGATTTGGGAAGGTAGTGCAGGACATCTGTGAAATTTGTCATTACTAGATGTCAATACCAAGTGTTTACCAGCGGATTGGAGTTTCGGAGATGATCAAAAGGGTCTCGTGTTGTTTGCAGTTGTAGGGTTATCCATCACTGCCTTTGGAGAACGCATATTGTTGTGCCACATATAATATTTGTGTGTGTGTATTTATGTATGTCAGAGAACTGATGATTTTGAGTCAGGAATGTCCAGCTTTTATTGCCAAGTTTGGGAACTCTAATTGTAATTGTATGAGAACTATTTCTTAATGGGCATTTGCACCTGGGAGCGTGATGCGGGCGAAATGGCGGTGATATCACAGAGGAAGAAATCGAAATCCTATTCAATTGCAGTTTTGTTGATGTCACCTCTCTCCAATTGACGTCAATTGAAGGGATTACCGGTCACAGGTATTTTCTTTCATCTATAATTAAGAACTTTACGAATGTCTCGAGGAAATGTACTGAAATGGCCAATAACTCAGACTTTTTTGGTGAAAATATAGAAAATTTCCTATTTTTCAATTATACAATTTGAAATTTACTGTGGGAGCCAAAGACTGATCGCTGCTTATCAGAGTTCATACAATAATGAACCGCGGCTTAATGCACTGTTTCATATATATATATGTGTGTGTGTGTATGTGTGTGTGTGCGTGTGTGCAAGTGTATATATACGTATACATATCATATTTATGCAGTGTGCATGACTGCTCATGAATGCCAATTCCATCTGCACTGCTTTAATTTATTATTTAACTGTTTCGAAAATGTTATTTTTCCACTTAGGTCTCAGGCTTCTTTGTATATCAATTTTTCATATCTACCATTATGGTCATGAGAATCCTATTGATTTAATATGTATGGACTCATGTGACTCATTCAGTATTCATACAGTGACCTCTCACAACAGCTCACCTTTACTTGCTGAGGTTTGCCCATGCACACAGGCCTACTGGCCTTCAACTCTGTTTCTAGTCCCTCTGCAGTCACACTGGATGTGCACAGAATAAGCTGTCAGAGCTATAACAAGAGAGATCTTTCATTTTCAAAATGCATCTCTGATGACCTCAGACTGGAAGAGCTAAATGATGCCCACAGGGGAAACTCCACATCCGAAATATTAACCCCCTGTACCTCATTCAAGGACGCATGTTTAGATTTAAAAAAAAGAAAAAGATCAATTTTCGAGTGTTCTAAAATTAACAGATACCAACACCTGTGATACCAAAAGGAGCTACCTAGATTACAATAGTTTATTCTTTGTATTTGTAAGTACGCCTGTGTGTCTGTACCTGTCCATAGCTGGATTGCAAGATGAACCAGTAGGAAGATTTTTTTGCATCTGCATGGAGTGACATCATCTGTTGTCGAAATGAATTGTGGTTTGCATACATTGTGTTGCTTGTGATGCCTCTATCAATAGTTGGAGAATGTCTTTTTTTTTTTTAATACTTTTCCCACATCAGCACGTATATCAGCCAATCAAGCTGCAGCTACACACCTGGGGTTTTAGTCAATGTACACTGAGGGCAGTCAAAAGCAATTGCTAGTTGTTTTGAACACACAGTGGAGGACAATAGAGGAAAAACTCATTATGGCTATCTTCAACCGTGAAATTCATCTCTCTGCCAGCATGTTTGATGATCAGAATGTACCCAAAAGCTAGGACTGGCAGAACACCTACAGAAAGCATAGACAATCCCATGCCATGCAGACAGCCATCCAGAAGCATTGAACACCCCCTCCAACACGCGTTGCCACAATACTACCATGTGAATCCAGTGTTAATGACATAGACACAAACAATGTAGGCAGAATCAGACGTTACTGGATTAAGCTTTGTTTCTGTAAGTTTTTGAGGATATTAGAAATGTTGAGCAAGACTCTTGAAATCACTGATGTTCAAAGAAGTTGGTGTCCGATTGAAGCAACTGACCCTGGGATGACTAAGAAAAGGAGAATGAAGAGGTACATGCTAAGCTATTAAAAACAATATGGTGTGATGTAATGTGATATAGTGTGCATGGCTACAACATCAAATTGAGTTTGATCTGAGGCAGAAGAAGAAATCATATATCACTTCCACACTTTTCACTTGTTGAGGCACCTTTAAGAGAGGAATGCCAGTTTTGGGCTAGAGGTTTTTGCAATATAAATCTAACAGAAACATGTGCAGGTAGGTCTGCACATAAATTGAAGGAAACCAAATAAAACAAACAAAATATTTTTTTTTAACCCTAAAGGAAAATTAAGTATTTTCATGTCCATGTTGCAATCATCGGTTCTTCCTCATCATGAAAAAAGTATGGTGATCATCTTAGCTAGTTTTCCACTAAAAAACTTAAAAGTAACAAAATTGTTTTAGTTTTACATGTCAAACATTTATCACAAGAAGATATAACATTCGCCCCTATTCGCACTGCTTTCAGGATGTTCAGACTCAAATGTTTTCTTCTGATTTATACTTACTTCCTTTCACGGAAGAAAGATTTTACAGGATAAAGCTGACTGTCATTCTGATTATTCTCTGTCTTATGAATGAAGGAAGTGTAATGTGTGAATTGTGAAGGGTGTCATATTTTTATTTCCCTCTGCCTGAAAATTCCTCTGTGATATTTTTTCTTCAGACATGTTTTACACACAGTAGAAAGAATCACACTTTACTCTGTGTAACATCACAATGGACTGAGCGTAAATGGGGAAAAAAATTGCAGAAAAACATCCTGTCTGGGATGGAAGGTTTTTAGTAGATCACCCAGTGAAAGCTCTAATAAACCTTACCTCACTTGTTACATGTGACAGCAAGGGTCAGACTCCACAGGAAGGCAGAAATAGATAAAATATGGAGACAAGACAACCATTCCTCAAACTATTCTGCTCACTCTACTGGAAACATTATTTTTCTATTGATGTAGGACACAAAGCCAGGCTGTTGTCACCCTCTCCTGGCATAGCGACACATGCACAGCTGCGCACCCCACCCCACTGCTCGCCCACCTCCTGCTACGCGGCCATCGATCGGAGCTGTCATGCTCTCAGGGGGAGTAGTATGGGCTTCTCCCTTAGCACAGCAGTGCCCTTCCTAGGCAGATTCGCAGAGCGGCAGGAGGGCTAGGGGAACGGAGGTTGCAGTGAGTTGTAGAGGTGGGAAGCGGAGTGTGGTGGAGGGTTGAGTAGCGAGCAGCTGCTTTCCTATGGATCACTTCATTAATATCCCAGGGCAGAAATTTGAGGGGCTGCTGCAGACTAATTAGCCTTGTCTGACCCTCCTTGCATCACAAGGAGGCCTCTCCTTTCCAGTTCCTGCAGATGCAATCCAAAGCCAACTTACCCTGCCAACCCAATGCCCAATCACCGTCACTGTTATTAAACGGCAAAACAGAAAAAGTCTGCTGTGTTAAAAAGTTCCCGAAAGTTATGTTTTTGTGGCCTAATGCTTCACGAAGAATCATCAAATACTCTTATCTTGTTGTTTAAGTGTCCTGTGCCATTGCATACCTGTCTTTATCAATCACCAAGAGTGTGTTTGCGTAATGAGCAGTGCCTATGACTCCCTATGAGTAGCAGGGACAGTGTGGCACAATGGAAGCAGTGTGTGTGCCTGGTGCCAGGAGAAAAGAAGCCATTCCTCATTAGTATCATCTGTTTCCCCAGATGGCAGGGTCATGGTAAGAGGGAAGCTTGATGAAAGGACTCGTCCCGCAGGGGGAAACTCATTCGGCTGCACAACATTCACTAAGATTCTCTAAGTTTCCAGCTCTCACAGGTGATACTGGGGCTTAGTGGAATTCAAAGTCAGAGAGAAAGAGAGCTTCATGTTTTCAATCCCACTATAAAGCCATCTACCCATCCTGCAACCTGATTAGTTTAACAAGGATATATATATATATATATATATATATATATATATATATATATATATATATATATATGTGGGTGTGTGTGTGTGTGTGTGTGTGTGTGTGTGTGTGTGTGTGTGTGTGTGTGTGTGTGG